>JADBJO010007925.1:30000-32500 GCA_016801955.1 Conus betulinus
CGCCTGGTGGCCCTGAAGACAGGCTTTGGGAGAGGAAGAGGCGAAGAGTACACCCACCCCCAGTCGGGCCGACCAACAATGCACAATGGACACCAGTTCACATGGAACCAACCAAGTGCTGGACACCAGTTCACACAGAACCAAGTGCTGGACACCAGTTCACACAGAACCAAGTGCTGGACACCAGTTCACACAGAACCAACCAAGTGCTGGACACCAGTTCACACAGAACAGAACCAAGTGCTGGACACCAGTTCACACAGACCAAGTGCTGGACACCAGTTCACACAGAACCAAGTGCTGGGACACCAGTTCACACAGAACCAAGTGCTGGACACCAGTTCACACAGAACCAAGTGCTGGACACCAGTTCACACAGAACAAGTGCTGGACACCAGTTCACACAGAACCAAGTGCTGGACACCAGTTCACACAGAACCAGAACCAAGTGCTGGACACCAATTCAGCAGGAAGCCAGAAGAGGATCGAGACTCCATCCAGTCTGGGACGACAACCAGAATAACCCAGGACAGTCTCCGTCCGGAACCAAGCCCAAGACTCCTGACAACGACCAGACATGCTGCCACCAACACCGCAGACTTCTGTCTGGCACAGCATGTCTGTAAGGACCTCGTGCCAATAGGACGTCAAACTCACTACTACCACCAGAGTCGGGTTGGGGGTTTTATGACAGGGGCATGATTTTACACAGGTTGCAGGGGAGCCATCCTTTTCGTAAAACCCAAAGACTGGATAGCGGGGAGGGGGTAAGGAGGAGAAAATAATGGCTGATATTCAACGGCGAGAAGAGGGGGAGGTATCATGGGTGATCTTGAACAAAAATGAGAGTTTGTGGAAGGTTTGGATCGTCTTTGGGTCTGACGGGCAGTAACTTCAGAGGTATTCTTTGATCATGAACACCGTGCAGGGAATCTTTAAAGGAAAGGTTCGGGGGAAAAAAAGTGATGAAGTCTAAGGCTTCTAAAGAAATAAAGTTGACAATCTTTCAATACTTTCTCTCCTGGAGAGAGAGAGAGAGAGAGAGAGAGAGAGAGAGAGAGAGAGAGAGAGAGAGAGAGAGAGAGAGAGAGAGAATTTCATTTCAAGAGGGCGATGGATTAAAGCATAAATATCTTTTTTTTACATCCAGTCCTCTAGGCAAGAGCAAAAATATTTGTGTTGTAAGAATCAAAATCAAACAATACACACGAAACATTGCAACAATCAATGCATTAACATAGAGCAAAATATTTGTGTTGTAAGAATCAACATCAAACAATACCCACGAAAAACTGCAACAATCAGTGCATTAATATATTTAGGAGAAGAAAAAAACCGAATCGAGAGTGGACGAGAGAGAGAGAGAGAGAGAGAGAGAGAGAGAGAGAGAGAGAGAGAGAGAGAGAGAGAGATTAATGTGTGTGTGTGCTGAAGGGAGACGGGGGGGGGGGGGGGGGGGGGGGGGTTAGGAAGGGAATGAGGGGTGTGCATCTCGGTGCAGAGGGGGAGCAGGAATCGATGTTTGGGTAGAGCCATTTTTCATCTGCCTCCCTGCCTGTGGCCACATGTCCATCCAGTATCGGCGCACAGCGCTATGCACGGCCAACAGTGCTTGGAGGCTTCAGGCACATCGCACTGTGCCATTGAAGACTTCAATACAGCTAGCGCGCATGCATGCACGTACACGCTCTCATCACACACACACACACACACACACACACACACACACACACACACACACACACACACACACACACACACACACACACACACACACACACACACACACACACACACACACACACACACACACACACACACACACCATCCATTCATGCGATTTACCTGCTACATATAAACAATCCTATATTTTACACATACGTACTGTGTAGCTCATGCGTGTGTGTATGTTGTGCGCACGCGCTCGTTTTCTTTTTTTTTTTTTTTTTTTTATTGCACCAACCATTCATGTTGATGGCCTGGAGATGACATAGCCATTTGTAACGTGTTGTTTTCATTGGTGGATTGTGGAGGTGACACAAGCGTTTGTAATGTGTTGTTTCATTGGTGGATTGTGGAGATGACACAGCCATTTGTAACATGTTGTTTCATTGGTGGATTGTGGAGATGACGCAACCATCTGTAACGTGCTGTTTCATTGGTGGATTGTGGAGATGACACAACCATTTGTAACGTGTTGTTTCATTGGTAGATTGTTAACTAACTCCGTCTGATGATCGACTGTCTGGTGGCAGCTGTTGCTTTTGCTCTCTCTCTCTCTCTCTCTCTCTCTCTCTCTCTCTCTCTCTCTCTCTCTCTCTCTCTGTGTGTGTGTGTGTGTGTGTGTGTGTGTGTGTGTGTGTGTGTGTGTGTGTTTCTGAGGTAGGAAAGGTACTAGTATGGACCACAGGAAGTATTTCCATGTACTTTATTCTTTTACTGAAGAAGAAGAGGGGATAGCAACAGTTGATATGGAATTAAAGATTAATTTTCTACTTTT
>JADBJO010007925.1:40000-45000 GCA_016801955.1 Conus betulinus
TTTCAGTGTCACTCCCTACTCCTCCTCCTTCACTCCTCCTCTCTCTCTCTCTCTGTCTCTGTCTGTCTGTCTGTGTGTCTGTCTCTCTGATCTGTCTGTCTGTCTGTCTCTCTAGGTCTTTGTGTCTGTCTGCGTCTGTCTGTGTCTCTCTGGGTCTGCCTGTGTCTGTCTATGTCTGCGTCTGTGTCTGTCTGCCTGTCTGTCTGTTTGTCTGCCCGCCTGCTTGTCTATCTGTCTCTCTGTCTGTCTGTATCTTTCTGTCTCTCTCTGTCTCTGTCCGTCTTTCTCTCTGTCTGTCTGTCTGTCTGTCTCTCTCTGTATATCGCTGTCTCTGTCTGTCTGTCTTGATCTTTGTGTCTGTCTGTGTCTGTCTGCCTGCCTCCCTGTCTGTCCGCTAACTGTCTTTCTGTCTGTCTCTCTCACTCTCTCTGAACTCTGTCTCTCTAGGTGTCTATCTGTCTGTTTGTCTGTGTCAGTGTCTGTCTGCCTGCCTGCCTGCCTACCTGCCTGTCTGTCTGTCTGTCTCTCTCTCTCTCTCTCTCTCTCTCTCTCTCTCTCTCTCTCTCTCTCTCTGCAGTCAATTACCAGCCAATTTCGTCTGTTCTGATCGAACCTCTGGGAACAGAAAAACAAAGAACAAAGTTTCTTGAATTCAATAGCCAGAAAATTAGGAACAGAAAAACAAAGAACAAGTTTCTTGAATTCAATAGCCAGAAAATTAGGAACAGAAAAACAAAGAACAAGTTTCTTGAATTCAACAACTAGGACTTCAGTGCTAAATGCGAACAAACTTTGCTGTACATCAAGATCAGAAAATTAAACAATGTGCAATGTCCGCACAATAAATGCTGTTGAAATTGAATATCATTTTCGTTTGTAAACAGGACGCTTATAATGATATTCGCGACAAAAAAATGTCAAATATTTCAGACGCCTTTCGTTAATGTCCAGAACATGAGAGCTGTTCTTGCTGTATGAGGAGGACCTCAGAAAATGCGTAACCAGGTCCATTGTTGAATTAGACGTAAATAGAAAATGTAAATTTTCAGCTGAAAATGTTCTTTGTGTCCACATTTGTCTAGTATTACTGTGGGTTGGTTCCTGAAGGACGAATGACCATTGGTATGATGGCTGCTACTACAGTGTGTTGTAGTCCAACTCAAACTATGGACAGTGGCTATGCGCTCTTCTTGTATGAGTTCTGTTGGTTAGTTATCTTGTCTCTTTGTCGTTCAGGAATGTCGGTAGATGAATGGTTGTTTGCAAAGCCGGTTTGCTGATTGACAATTATCTATGTGCTTTCTTATCAAATTGGATGAAACGGTTGACCTATCCCATGACATTGGGGTTACTAGGTATTAGATGTCTGTCTGTCTGTCTTTCTGTCTCTGTCTCCATCAATGTCTTTGTCTGTCTGTGTCTGTGTCTGTCTCTGACTCTGTCCTGTCCCTATCACACACACAGACACACACACACACACACGCACGCACGCACGCGCGCGCGCACACACACACACACACACACACACACACACACACACACACTTTAGCACCATAGGTTGAAGCCGTTGACAAACAAAAGAGTGACACTGAGCAGCCCTAGTCAAACATTCATGGAATGTCAGGTATGTGACGGACATGTTGACTTTTACACTGTGCCCCTACTCCCCCCCCCCCCCCCCCCCCCCCCCTCCCCCGCCCGTCCCCACATATACACATACCTCATCCATCCCTTTCCCACAAACCTCCGCCATTCCCTTTCTCACACTCTCTCCTCTCTCTCTCTCTCTCTCTCTCTCTCTCTCTCTCTCTCTCTCTCTCTCTCATATATCCACCACCCACTATTTTTCCCTGTCCCTTCTCTGTCTATCTGTTCATCCCATTCTGTCTCTGTCGATCAACCTCTGTCCGTCTATCTGTCTATCTCTGTCTGTTAGTCTGTCTGTCTGCCTACCTGCCTGTCTGTCAATCCCTCCCCCCTCTCTCTCTCTCTCTCTCTCTCTTCTCTCTCCTCTCCCTCCCTCCCCCTCTCTTTCCTTTCCTCCCTCTCATCTCTCTTATCAGATGAACTTGTGTGTGCGTGTGCGTGTGTGTGTGTGTGTGTGCGCGCGCGCGCGCGCGCGCGCGCGCGTGTGTGTGTGTGTGCGTGCGCGCGTGTGTATGTGTATGTGTGTGTATGTGTGTGTGTGCGTGAGTGTGTGTATGTGTGTGCATGCGTGTGCGTGTGCGTGTGCGTACGTGCGTGCGTGCGTGTGTGTGTGTGTGTGTGTGTGTGTGTGTGTTCGCATTGTTTTACTATTGTATCACCTTGTGTCTCCCGTCCAGAAAGCCCTGTTTGAACAGAATGTGACGGGTTTACTAAGTAGCCCTGTGTCCGTGTTGCCTTGTGTGTAGTCTGTGAAGACAAATCATTTCTGCCGGCTCCTGAAAATGACTGGCAGCGTTTGTGTCTTGCTTGACTCGTCTTCCTTCTTTTTTTGGGGAGTTTGTCTTCAGCTCCCTCTCCCACCCTCTTGGCTTAGGCACCCTTCTTTTGTATTATCGTCCTATCTCCCTCCCCCCTCTGTCTGTGCTCTACCCTGTTTTGTGTTGCCTGTCTCTCTTGTTTCCACAGGTTCTGGTTCAGACACACCTCAGGGTTTAGGATTTATTTTATGTTTCACACAGGTTCTGGTTCAGACACACCTCAGGGTTTAGGATTTATTTTATGTTTCCACAGGTTCTGGTTCAGACACATCTCAGGTTTAGGATTTATTTTATGTTTCCACAGGTTCTGCTTCAGACACACCTCAGGGTTTAGGATTTATTTTTATGTTTCCACAGGTTCTGGTTCAGACACACCTCAGGGTTTAGGATTGATTTTTCAAAAGCAGCTTCTTTTCTTTCACCGGAACGACATTTCACACGTAGGAAATGCTAGTAACTTATTGGAAGCTGTAAACCGCCCCCCCACACACACACACGCCCATACACACTCACATTCAACATACTCACACCACACACACACACACACACACTCACACACACACACACGCACACACACATACACACATTTAATGCACACACACTAATGCACACACAAACTAATGCACACACACACACCACACACACACACACACACCCACACACACACACACACACACACACACAACACACACACTCACACACACACGCACACACACAAACACACATTAATGCACACACACTAATGCACACACAAACTAATGCACACACACACACACACACACACACACACACACACGCACACACACACACACACGCACACGCGCACACACACACACACACACACACGAACACGCGCACTTGAGCACAGTCATAAAGGAAAAAGATACACATGGGAAGGGGGGGGGGGGGGGGAGAGAGAGAGAGAGAGAGAGAGAGAGAGAGAGAGAGAGAGACAGAGACAGAGACAGAGAGAGAGAGAGAGACAGAGAGAGAGAGAGAGGTTGGCAGGCAGGAAGACAGACAGACAGGCAGACTGATAGACAGACAGGGGAGTTGAAGCGACAGAGACAGAAATATACGTCTGTAAGAAATTGATTTATGATCACATTAGCCAGAAAATCTTACACACACACACACACACACACACACACACACACACACACACGCGCGCACAACACACACACACACACACACACACACACAACACACACACGCATTGTTAGTGTCACAGGGGGAAGAAGAATAAATGTCCTCATCATCTCAGGTGTCGGGCACTGTGTCACGTTCTTTACGGTGTGTCACCATGCTTGTCTGAGCGTCTCACGACAATCTTCAGTCACTGACCCTGTGTGTGTGTGTGTGTGTGTGGTGTGTGCAGTCTATTGTGCTGTTGACGTGACGATTAGAGTACATTCAGTGGGCACAAGACGGGAACTGTAGCTGTGCTGGCAGTCTGTGTGGGGGTGAACAGTTTGCACACGGCATGCTAACCACGCCACACGTGTCACCCCCCGGAGTCCCCTCAGCCACTCGCTTCACTGCAGCAAATCCTGAACACTCTGCCACTGGCATTAGGTTACAGCTCACACACACACACACACACGCGCGCGCGCGCGCGCGCACGCACGCACACACACACACACACACACATCCACACACATGCACACACACACGCACGCACGCACAGCACGCACACACACAGAGATCCGCCTAACTTACAGAGACATTGATTCACACAGACACAGACACAGACACACGCAGGCATTCGTGTGCACAAGCACACGTCTGTCTGTCAATCTGTCTCTTTATCTGTCTATCTATCTATCTATCTATCTGTTGGTCCGTCTCTCTCTCTCTCTCTCTCCTCTCTCTCTCTCTCTCTCTCTCTCTCTCTCTCTCTCTCTCTCTCTATATATATATATATATATATATATATATATATATGTGTGTGTGTGTGTGTGTGTGTGTGTGTGTGTGTGTGTGTGCGTGCGTGCGTGCGTGCGCGTGTGCGTGTGTGTGTGTGTGTGTGTGTGTGTGTGTTGAAGGTTGGGGCATAAACTGTCTCAAAACATCACCCATAATTCAAGAAATGTTACATTTAAAAGGGAATGCATATTGATATAGTGTGAAATACATAAAAAATCAACTGACAGACATGCTCTCTCTCTCTCTCTCTCTCTCTCTCTCTCTCTATATATATATATATATATATATATATATATAAATAAATATATATATATTATATGCCCCCCTCCCCCCCCCCCCCCCCCCCCCCCCCCCCCCTGACGACTCTAAATCATTTGTAAGGAGGGTGGGTGATTTCTTATGATGAGAATGGGGTTAGCGGTCTGAAAGTTCTGATGTCATTGAGCTGCTGGATCTTCTCAGAAAGGCAGCTGTGTTGACACTAGAACTACTTCTTTAGGGATGGGGGGGGGGGGGGGGGGGGTCATTTAAGATTACAGGGGAATCTGATGAGGAGGGGGGAGGGGGGGTCATTAAGATTACAGAGGAATCTGATGAGGAGGGGGGAGG
>JADBJO010007925.1:72500-104063 GCA_016801955.1 Conus betulinus
TAATTCACCCATCTTACTATACACCTACACATTCTAGCACATATAATCCAAACTATGTATCTATACATCCTAATACATGTAATCTAGAATATACATGTACAATCACATCACTGCTCAGTACCAACACCATCAGTCACTACATTGGTCGTTGCTGCATTGTCTACATACACCATCAATCACTACATTGGTCGTTGCTGCATTGTCTACATACACCATCAATCACTACATTGTTCGTTGCTGCATTGTCTACATCATCAATCACTACATTGTTGCTGCATTGCCCACCCCTTCAATCACTACATTGTTCGTAACTGCATTGTTTGCAGTGACATAGCAGAGGCTCGGCAGCAACACAGCCCGCTGACCTATGCACAGAGTAATCATCCAAAACAGACATTTCCCTGTTTTCATCCATTCTGCTGATGACCTCGCTGAAGTCGGGCTGGGGTCCACATTAGAGCTGTCGTTACCTCACAACTGGTTCCATAGCAAAGAAAGAAAAGGGAATAAAAACGTGTCCACTAAAATGTCATTCCATACACATACACGAAGGCATACACCCAAACGCATACACGCACGAACGCATACACCCAAAAGCAATGAAGTTGGCTTTGACTTTCCGTTGATCTTCACCGTTCTCTGAGCAAAGCTCTCTGTCTTCTCTGTTCCTGGCCGTTGTGAGCGCATCCTGAAATCCCTGCAGTGGCTGGGTTCAGATGAAACCAGTTCTTTCAGTACCTGTGGGAACGGATTCTCTGGAAACCTGTTTGTACCGCTGTTAACTCGATGATGATCTGGGCAATGTTCTGTCCCTGGAGCGGTATGCCCTCGGTGAGGCTGGTGGTGGTTGTGGAAGATGTGGTGCCAAGGTCCTCTGGCTGACCAGTGGCGATTCTCGCGGAGCAGTCTTCCATGATGTCCCTGCCACACACAAAGCCTCGGATTAGCAGTCGCAGATTATCTATAGCGGTTCTTCCCCTTCCCCAGCAAATTAATTCTGCGACTTGTGTGTGTGTGTGTGTGTGTGTGTGTGTGTGTGTGTGTGTGTGTGTGTGTGAATATGCACTCTTGTTTGTAGGTGCATGGTACTTATTGCAATATTGATTTTCTTGCTGGTTTCAATTATGTTTTCTTCAATCTTTTCCGTTTTTTGTAAGCGCTTAGGGCTTCTGCAAGATTAAGCGCCTCATGGTTATTAGTATCACAACCATTATTGTCATTGTTATTATTGTTATTATTATCATTATCATACTACGAGAGAACAAACACTAAACATGTGAAAGCTTAGACTTTGAATGAAACCTAAACTTCTCTAAAAGACAAATCAACCCGATGAAACAAAGACTAAATTTTTAAACAGAATATTACACCGAACACAATGATAGAACACATGACCCTGTGGAAGAAATGGAGAAACAGAATATTACACCGAACAATGTGATAGAACATATGACCCTGTGGAAGAAATGGAGAAACAGAATTTTACACCGAACACTATGATAGAACATATGACCCTGTGAAGAAAGAGGGCAAACAGAATTTTACACCGAACACTATGATAGAACATATGACCCTGTGAAAGAAGAGGGCAAACAGAATTTTACACCGAACACTATGACAGAACATATGACCCTGTGAAAGAAGAGGGCAAACAGAATTTTACACCGAACACTATGACAGAACATATGACCTGTGAAAGAAGAGGGCAAACAGAATTTTACACCGAACACTATGACAGAACATATGACCCTGTGAAAGAAGAGGGCAAACAGAATTTTACACCGAACACTATGACAGAACATATGACCCTGTGAAAGAAGAGGGCAAACAGAATTTTACACCGAACACTATGACAGAACATATGACCCTGTGAAAGAAGAGGGCAAACAGAATTTTACACCGAACACTATGACAGAACATATGACCCTGTGAAAGAAGAGGGCAAACAGAATTTTACACCGAACACTATGACAGAACATATGACCCTGTGAAAGAAGAGGGCAAACAGAATTTTACACCGAACACTATGATAGAACATATGACCCTGTGAAAGAAGAGGGCAAACAGAATTTTACACCGAACACTATGATAGAACATATGACCCTGTGAAAGAAGAGGGCAAACAGAATTTTACACCGAACACTATGATAGAACATATGACCCTGTGAAAGAAGAGGGCAAACAGAATTTTACACCGAACACTATGATAGAACATATGACCCTGTGAAAGAAGAGGGCAAACAGAATTTTACACCGAACACTATGATAGAACACTAACCCTGTGAAAGAAGACACTAACCTTTTTTGACAAAAAGAGAGGATCACAAACCCCATGGAAGGAAGACACTAAAATCTATCGAAACAAGGTGAACTGGTTTAACTGTAAGACGAGAGAACACTCAAAACTTTACAAGGAAGATGCTATACTGCATGCAATGAAAACACAACCTCTAAAAGGGGAAACTACACCGCCTAGGATGACTACACCAGCTTCTTGAAAAGGACATCAACCCTGTGAAAGATCAAACCAGAGGCGATTAAAACGCCCATCTTGCGCTGAAGTGGATGAAGAGAAGTGATTGCTCGTTTATTTTCGTTGTCCTGAGTGTTTTGTATCTTGCCTGAAGACCTAAGAGGTCGAAACGCGTCATGTTTTGTCTAGTGATTCGTTTGTCTACGTTTTTCTTGACGGTGCGGTATTAATTACATTTAAAATTTGATGAAAGGAGGTTCGAAGACACTGGTATATCAGAAACGTGACACCAACTGCCATAAAAGCAGGGGATTAAAACTTACAAAACGATTCACATGCTGACAGACAGATCAGCAAGTCAGGCTCTCCCTGGATTCAAGGACACTCAGTTCAGGAGTACCAGGTGCGCACAGGGAAATATTTCAGGAAGAGGGCCAAAGGCCTCCTCAAGAGCTCGGCAGCTCAAAGCAAAATGATCTGAAAGCATGCGTCCATGCTCCAGATCCCTTAATCAGGAGACTGCTACTTAGCTCGAGTCAGCCTTTCATGTCTTTCCAGAAAAACATTCCCTCTGGTACCCCCCCTTCGAGTATCCTTGGCTCCACAGATCATCGACATAGGGAAACTGGCGAAACTACGTTTGCTATACAGAATATAGATCCTGGATTCTAGAAAACAGGACTGAACCCCCAAAATAAGCCTCTTAAATCTGCGACAGGAAGCAGGCAACAAACAAAAAGGATGCTCTAAACCCCGTCGATGAAGAAAACGTTATACCAAGATAAACAGGACAAACGTTTCCTTGTAAACGAACGAGTTGCTGAGCCCGGGGAAAAGACGACAATTCCTGTGAATACGTGATATCGAATCCTTAAGAGAAAAAACACATTAAACCATCTGAAAGAACACATCCATGCGATCTAAAGAACAAAGAACTTTAAATGCAAGACGATTTACCCCTTGACAAAGCATTAATAAGAAGAAAGAAAACAGTAAGTGAAAGACCAACACCAAAACTCCCCCGTTCATTTGTCCTGGTCCCCGTTGTCCACGGCCGTTGATGCAGCAGTGTCTGGCTCCTGTTCACATAAGCATCAATGTTTTCTTTGAACATCATCATACTGCGCAACGAAATGATTCTGGTTCACTATACTTCAGCGAAATTATTTGTCATCAATATTTTCTTAAACATTATCATTCTGCGCAAATAAATGATTCTGATTCACTATACTTCAGCGAAATCATTTCGATTTCAGAAAGGTTCGGCGTTTTTTTTTTATTCTCTCCCTCTTGCAAATAGACAATACTTTGGTTGATACGCTAATGTGAACAAAAGAAAGGCGTAAACAATCTTCCATAGAATAGACATACTTTGGTTAATACGATTATGCGAACAAAAGAAAAGCTTAAACAATCTTCCATACAATAGACAATAATTTGGTTAATACGATATGCGAACAAAACAAAAGCTTAAACAATCTTCCATACAATGGACAATACTTTGGTTAATACGATAATGTGAACAAAAGAAAGGCTTAAACAATCTTCCATACAATAGACAATACTTTGGTTAATACGATAATGCGAACAAAAGAAAGGCTTAAACAATCTTACATACAATAGACAATACTTTGGTTAATACGATAATGCGAACAAAAGAAAGGCTTAAACAATCTTACATACAAAAACGTAGTATATTACATTCCTGCTGTATTCACTGTCCATTTTATATAGCTTAAGAACAAGATTGCTGTGAACGAACTATCTGCTTGGATGTCCAGTGGAGGAAAACTTAGCAACACATTGCACGCCATTCATTTCATTGTTATTACAGATCTACGTTTCCAAACCTCTCGTACTGTGTGAACGTTGTGTGTGTGTGTGTGTGTGGGGGGGGGGGGGGGGGGGGCGTTTTGCAATATGTGTTGTTTGCGAAGCCGTATTAATGCAAAAAACTCCGCTTTCGGGAAGGTGTGTGTGCGCGCGCGCACACACACACACACACACACACACAGTGGTGAATAAAATCGCTATCCTTGTGAACACACACACACAGTGTGTGTGTGTGTTCACAAGGATAGCGATTTTATTCACCATGCAAAAGTTACCCCGTCCCCGCCCTTCAAAAATCACCTGAACAGCTGACGGTTGAATGCACTGATTACCAGATGGGCATTTTGAACAATGCAAAAGGCGGAATATGAAGCGTTTTTGCGCGTTGTACGAGTGTGATCCAGTATTTGTGTGCGCGCCTGCATGTGTGTATGTGTGCGCGTTTCAGAGAGAGAGAGAGAGAGAGAGAGAGAGAGAGAGAGAGAGCAAGTGTGTGTGTGTGTGTGTGTGTGTGTGTGCATACGTGTGTATGAATGTCTGTAAGCGCGCGCACGCGCGCACGAAAACCGACAATTTTCAACTGTATCCTTGTCTCGCTACCACTTGTGAAAGTTTCAAAGAAAACCCCATAGACGCCAATGACGAAGACGCCAGGTCTCCTGAATGTTGAATGAATCCTCTCCCATTGTCTGGCACACGTGGCACTGTTCAAACAGTCCGGAAAACACGTGCTACTTCTGTCCAACCTGCAGGAACCAAGAAGAGTGTTCGCCCTCCTTTTCCGAATCACACCCAGTCAGGACAGACAACACAATGTTCAGACAAAAATATCCGATCCAAAACATGTAGAATGGAGGGTAGGAATACGACATTCAAGCGATTTGTTTATTTTTGTTTACGGTGTGTAAGTGTTGCTGTTTACGTCTTTCAGTAATATGCTATGTTAAGATCAGCTGCTCTCTGAAGTTGTAGCATATAGTGGGTTATGTACGTGTCAGTCTTGTATTTTCTCTTCCCTTTGAGTGAATTACGTTTTTAGGAATAAATATTGAAAATATTTTAGAATACCTTCAGGTACCCGAACAGACGAAGGAGTGCAGCAGTCTGGATGACTGACCCAAGTCCAGGGACGGAGAGGTCGAGGAGTTGTCGGTCCTTGGATTGTAAGAGTTGTCGGTCCTTGACTTGTAGGAGTTGTCGGTCCCTGACTTGTAGGAGTTGTCGATCCTTCACTTGTAGGAGTTGTCGGTCCTTGACTTGTAGGAGTTGTCGATCCTTCACTCGTAGGAGTTGTCGGTCCTTCACATGGAGTTGTCGGTCTCTGCGGTTACTGCCCAAGGTGTGGAGTGCTATGGGCTCCAATGGAATGTCTGAAACCAGTCATGGTTCATTCCACATGAACAGAACACGAACATTGTTCTTTGTCAATGGGATGTTTGAAACGAGTCATGGTTCATTTCACATGAACAGAACGCGAACATTGTTCTTTGTCAATGGGATGTCTGAAACGAGTCATGGTTCATTTCACATGAACAGAACACGAACATTGTTCTTTGTCAATGAGATGTCTGAAACCAGTCCTGGTTCATTTCACATGAACAGAACACGAACATTGTTCTCTATTATCACTGGAATGTCTAAAAGCAGTTACGGTTCATTTTACACGAGCAGAACACATTGTTCTTTGTCCTACTTGCTGAGCAATTCTGCATGTCTCTCTGCCTTCCAGGCGTGCCAAGATGCTGGTATTGACTATGAAAAGGACTGCAGCCGACACCCCGTGATGGAGTCTGGGACCAGAACAAACCTTCATGGCATCAGACTCTGGCTGCACGACTGGAGCACTATTCTCAAAACGCTGCTTTACGCAGACCTACTCTGTAAGTAAGGTGTGTGTGTGTGTGTGTGTGTGTGTGTGTGCACAGGCGCGCGTGTTTGCATGTGTGTGTGTGTGTGTGCCTGCGCGTGTGTGTGAGAATGTGTGTGCGCGCTTATATGCGTGCGTGCGTGCGTGCGTGCGTGCGTGCGTGTGTGTGTGCGCGCGTGCGTGCGTGTATCGCGTCTGCCGCCGGAACACGTGCGTATGCGTCTTGTTTTGCACACTTACATGCGCACATATGCTTGCTGCTTCTTTGATTCTGTGTTTTCACACATGTGTACGCGTGTGCATGTGCGTGCAAATGCATCCTCACGCTGGTAATGGGACGAGAGTGGGGGAATGGGGCAGCAAGGGGATGGATGACGGACGGAGAGGAAAACAGGCTATCGGGATTCCTTCCACATGTCATCACCCACTGCAACAGAAAAGCTCTGTGCTGTGAAACACAGACCACACTCTCCACAGAAAAAGAGGAAAATGCAACCGGTAAACCTCATGAAAGAAAGGGCTGTCAACTTTATGGATGGAATACACTAGAACATAAAACAGGAAACGAAGTCCATAAAGGACTATACATCCCTGAAAAACACTAACCAATATGAGAAAAGGACCTTAAATCTTATAGAAAGACATTAAATGCTATGAAGAGATATCACTAAACCACATGACTAGAGACTAAAGTCTTGGGAGGAAAAAGACAATCACTCGAAAGATGACAGTGTAAAAACAGGACACTAACCTTATCAAGGAGGCACTAAACTCTATGAAAGGACGACACTATCCCCTACCAGAACAGGGCACTGAGCCAATTGGACAGAGAACTCTAACGCCTCTGAAATGAGGACACTATCACATGGAAAAAAATACAATGCCTTAAAACCACCGTGAACGAACGGCGAACTAGATGATAAACTAGATCCTGGGAATAGAGAACACTGCACGCTATTGGACTGATGACGCCCTACGGAAAAAAAGGCAGAAGAAGCCACATGCGCACAAGTGATTACCATGTCGGTCTTTCGGCGGAATAATGGATACTCGGGTCAGGAGGTACCAGGTGCGCACTAGGAAACATTTTGGAAAGCGCAAAGAATTCCTCCACAGCTCTGCAGCCAGATCCAGTTTCTCTGAAAGCATGCGTCCATGTTCCAGATCACTGAATCACGTGACATGCTGCACAGCTGGAGTCCTCCTTTCACGTCCTTCCGGAGAATATTTCCTCTGGTGCCGTCCCGTGTGGTGTGTATCCTTGTTCCACAGAATACCGACAGGAAACACCAGAGCACACATGCTGTCAGCTGAAAGACTACGAGAAAGGACAATTCTAAACTCTGAGAAACATGACACATGTACGCGTGAATGAAAAGGACAGATTCTGGGATAAGGCAAGGTAATATTGCTTATTGCCCAGCCGACCGCAAAGGGCCATATCTGAGCTGTTGTCCAGTTCAAGTCAACTCACAAGTCATCAAAAAAAAAAATCACAGCCCTTTAAAACACACCTCCTAAAAACACACCCGAACATTATTTAAAATCTTTCTTCCGTAAAATCTTCGATCAGATGAAAAATGTTAACACCCCTAAAAAATTCAAAGATCACATCAGGTGGGACATCTCTGAACAAGGTTTTCATGGAGTGTGCTGTAAAATCTTGATGTCTCACATCTTGCAAATCCCAACACTCTAAAAGAATATGTTTCACTGAAAGTAGTACATGACATGGAATGCACCACAGAGCTTCTTCACCTTTTAAAAGATAATGGATGAAAAAGGAGCAACCTGTATGCAAATGGCAGAAAACTTCTTTACAGCCGCTCCGGGAACACGGTAAAATCTTCAGGTTGGGACAGATTTTACCCAGGGAAAGAATACACGAAAGCCTGTGAAATGAGGACAATGCTGAACACTTTCAATAACCGACATTAAATAAGGGAAAAAAAATCACTGAATGCCATGACTGGGAAAAAGACACTGGATCCTCAGGGAGGAAAGTGGCTAAAACGTCTGAAAGAAGGCGTCCAACCCCTCGTCAAAAGCTTCCATGCACACTACTTTGCAAGATGCGCAGGAGAAGGGAGAAAGATGAGAAGAACTGTGAGAGCAGAGCTGTTGAAAACTTAGCTTCTGATATCAGCTGCATTCCTCCAGCTCACGTGACCTGGTCACCGCTTCCATGGCCGAGAATGCTGGAGGTCCTTGTTCCTGTTCACACACACACACACACACACACACATATATATATATATATATATATATATATATATATATATATAAAAAAGCAATATATATATATATATATATTATACGCGAGAGACAGAGAGAGAGAGAGAGAGAGGGAGAGAGAGAGAATTATATCAGTTATTTTCTTTAAACTCTTGGTTTTCTGTGTAAATAGATCTTATTCAATCAATTGGACGAAACTGTTTTTGTTTTAGAACGTTTTTTTTTTTCCTCTGGCCGTGAGACAACGCTTCGCATCACATGCGTCATGTGAACAACATTGAAAGTGTTTATCGCCAACACCCAAACATATTGCACCGTTACATTTCTTCTGCGCTCATTTCCCATACCACCAGAAAAGATGGGACGCTATGAACGAAACGGACCACAGCACTGCACAGAATTGTCATAAAAAGGGACGCTATGAACGGAATGGCCCAGAACACTACACAGGATTGTCATAGAAAGATGGGGACGCTATGAATGACATGGACCAGGGCAGAACTGCACAGGATTGTCATAGAAAGAAGGGACGCTATGAACGACATGGACCAGAACACTGCACAGGACTGTCATAGAAAGAAGGGACGCTATGAACGGAATGGACCAGAACACTGCACAGGATTGTCATAGAAAGAAGGGACGCTATGAACGACATGGACCAGAACACTGCACAGGATTGTCACAGAAAGAAGGGACGCTATGAACGGAATGGACCAGAGCAGAAGTGCACAGGATTGTAATTATCCTGCTCCTCCTCCTTTATCCTCACTAACAAAACGTCAAATGACGAGACCTTTCCAGCCCTGCCCTCACACTGGCCTGAATTTCAATGTTCTGTCCTGGTGAGTTTCCCGGACGACGCCAGTGGAGTAGGTGCATGACTGTAGCACTGTCACCGCAATGCCCGGAGTCGCTCAGCATTCCCCATTTTATTCAACCATGGGGTGGGGGTGGGGGGTTCCCTCAGAGTTAACATTGGTTCCGACTCCATTTCCCAAACAGTCCATCGAATGCGACAATTAACCGAGGTTCTGAGTGTGAACGCACGCATAGCATCTTGCGTACACGTCAAATCCCTTCAACTTTCAGAAGGGTAGGCCAGTCTGGCCGTTGGTATGGACGACACGTTACACATAGCATGCACTCTACCTGGAATAGGGAAACCGAGTGAACGATACTGACTGGATGACACGGACAACGACCAAAAGAAGCGCCGACAGGCAGCTGTTCAGTCGGCACTACCCAGGTAGGCAACCCGTTGCGTACACTTGAGTATGGATTGTCGGCGCCCAGAACCTTTGGTAAAGAGCTTTGAAAATGCTCTTATTAATATTGTTATTATTATTATTATTATTATTATTATCGTTGTTTTGTTGCTATTGTTGTTATCATTATTATTGTTATCCTCGTTCGCTGTCCCACTCGCATTTTCGTCCCCGGGACGACTGTGCCCGTCTTCTGAAGATGCCAGTACATCTTCAGTCTCTGGCGTATCATCGACCCCTCCCAGCTTGAGTCTCCTCCTTCAAATCGGCATGGCAGAGCAGTTCCTGCATAACGTAACGTGCCATCTGCCACGTCACCCTGCACTGGCAGCAGGCATAGCGGGCAGACTTAGTATCGGGAAGCAAGCCTTGCACGTGATGTGGAAAGTCGAACGATGATGGCTCTCTGGTCTGCTCTACCCAGCTGACATTGAGTACATCTCTCCGCCCCTGGTCCTTGGTCAGTCTTCTCCTGAACGGGCACCTGCTCTCTCTGGCTGGGCACCTGTTGCTCCTAGCTCAGCATGCTGGTCTTCACATTCATTGTCTATGATACTGCAATAGGAAGGTATCCACACTCACTGTCTATAATGCTGCAATGGGGAGATATTCACATTCATTGTCTGTGATACTGCCATGGGTAGGTATCCACACTCATTGTCTATAATGCTGCAATGGGGAGGCATCCACTGCAACAGGCTGGTCTTCCAATCCATTGTATATGACACTGCAATGAGGAGGAATCCACTGCAGCAGCATCACTCGGTCTGCGCAGGGCTGACGAAGCTTTCTCCTCACCACCTTCAAGTTGTACCCCAGAAGACGACTACCCGTTGTTTGCATTCACTCTCAGAGGCAGCTACCGGGTCCACTGCTGCTGCTGCTAAAATATGTCAACCTCTGCCTAAGAGTTGAACAACTCTTGCAGTTTGGAAAGTGTTTGAGTCTGCGGACGCTTCAGAAAAAGCCAAACAGAGACGGTACCCTGCATTACTTACTGCGTTTAGTGGCAGATCCATGAATGTCCCGTTCGATCCAGGCTGCCACTGGGGATGTTTCTTCAGTCATCACAGGTGACATCACTTTCTTTGTAGACCTGCCCGGGTCTTCTCTGTGCAACAGCTGGGAACAGCACGCACACACACATCGACTGACTGAAACATTTACGTTACTGTCAGATAAACAAAATGTTAAGCTCACACACACACACACACACACACACACACACCACGCACGCACACACGCACCGCACAAACATACACACAACTACACAACCCCCAAATTCAGTTTCGCGAGATTTCAAGCGTACGTTGAGAATATATCTCTTCAGGGAAAGCATGCCAAGTTTTGATATGAGATTTTGATAAAGCCTATCGGTTATGCAAAAACTAGAATATTCGTTTACGTCTTCTTAAACACTATTCAGACATTTCTATCAAGGCATTTTTCGGAAATCTGCCATGCTGACTTTCGTTTTACATGTCAATATTTAAAAATATTTCCCACATGTAAGAATGTGAGATCTATGGCAAAACAAACTCAGATTTACTGAAATACTGGATTAGCAACAAAAGAACCAACTTTCCGGATGCTTGGTCGGTTAAACAAAAAAAAAAAAAACAAAAAAACTCTTCGCATGTTGTGAACACGCGCGCGCACGCACACTGACACACCGACACATGCGTTTGCTTGCTTGCAAGGCGCATGCACGCCGCGCACACACACACACATACACACACGCACATTCATTACAGAACAGTCTATGAAAGGACATCATGAAAGTGGACGCTAAGCTACATGGAAAGACAAAGTCAGTGAAAGGAGGAAAGTAAACATTTTGAAAGGATGAGACTAATCCTTAAAAACACTCAACCCTGTGAGAACGCGCTAAACCACAGAACAGAAAACCTGTTGAAACACTAACACTGTATGAAAGAGGAGAGGAAATAAATCCTGGAGAGAAGGGCATTAAATCTATGAAAGGATCTACATGCTATCTCTTGATTACTGTGTCAGATTTTTTCTTGACAGAAAGATTTCATGTCTTGAGGTACCATTCGTGCGCTAGAAAGTATTTATGGAACAGAATCAAAGACTTCGTCAGCAGCTTGGCAACTCGGTCCCGAATGATCTGAAAATCTGCGAACCTTCTATGTCAGAAAGAGATAGGAAACCAGGCTTTGCTGGGGTGGGGTGGGAGAGGCCCCAAACCTTACCGTAAAGACGACACGATACCCTGCGAAGAAAAATAGAGGCACCGAAACTTAAAAAGCGAGGACACGAAACCCAACGGGAGAAAAAGAAAATATACACCGGACCTTATAAAGAGAAGACGCGAAACCCAATTGGAGAAAAAGAAAATATACACCGAACCTTATAGAGGACAACAAAACCCACCGGAGAAAAAGAAAAAATATACCGAACCTTGTAAAGATAGGACACCAAGCCTAACGGGAGAAAAGAAAATATACACCGAACCTTATAAAGAGAGGACACCAAGGCTAACGGGAGAAAAGAAAATATACTCCGGACCTTATAAAGAGAGGACGCAAAACCCAACGGGGGAAAATGAAAACATACACCGAACCTTATAAAGAGAGGACGCGAAACCCTATGGGAGGAAACGAGATACACGACCTTATAGTCAGAGGACAGAATGATAAACTAGGGGAAGAGAGAGAGAGACACCGAACTTACAGAAAGAGGACACGAAACCCTGTGAGGAAAAAAGGCACCTGTTGAGCGTGAAGGAACGCTGCACGCTCTAGAAAGAAGGCAGACAACCTGAAGGTAAGGTCAAGGTCAGGGGCAGGGACGCCTAACCCTATGGAAAAAAGAGACAAAACTCCAGAAAAGGAGTGGGGAGAGGGGATGGCATGAAAAATCAACACTTACAGAACGAGGACCCAAAACCCAGGGGGAGGGAAAGTGTCACTCAGCCTTACAGAAAGAGGACCCCAAACCCAGTGGAGAGGAACAGATTCACTCAGTCCTATAGAACGAGGACACGGAAACACGTCCAACCAAACTAGGATACCCTAAACCCTATGAAAGGAAAAGCTAAACTTTATTTGAAAGTTGACACACTGAACCTTACAAAAGAGGAGCACTGAAATCTCCGAAAGGACCCACAAGCAGATTACCATGTGAGACTTTGTGGATTAAGGGATACTCAGATCAGGAGGTACCAGGTGCGCACTAGGGAATATTCAGGAACAGGATCAATGAATTGCCCGGCTTCCCAGCAGCTCCGCCCCAACCATGCATCTGAAAACATGCGTCCATGTTCCCAGATCCCACAATCATGAGACATGCTACATAAGCCCGAGCCGACCTCTCCGAAAAATATTCCCTCCGGTACCCCTCGTCTTGTGTCCTTGTCCCACAGAATACCGACATTGATAACCAGAGCAACTGTGTAGGACGTATGGAAAGACAGGCACTAAACCCTAGGAAAGATCTGAACCCCTCAGAAAGAAGCCACAGAAAGCTGGAAATGGAAAAGACAGTAAACTCTGACAGAGAGACACCAAGACCGTAGTATGAAGGCGACACTAAAGCTAAGAAGACAAGACGCTAAATCCTGCGAATGAAGACTCCAGTCCTTTGAGAAAAGGACATGAAACAACCTGCGCAAGAACTCGCCGGGCCGGGTCCTTCGAGAAAAGGACAGACAAGAAACTATCTGCTACAGTAACTCCGATAGATGCCGTGCTCCCGATTCGAGAAAAGTGCTGCCCTGGATTTACGGTTGGAATTTCCGGCGGTCTGTTTCGGTACAGGGACCCCCCCCCCCCCCCAACTTCCCCCTCAGAGCCAACACTGGCTCCGACTATTACCCAAAAAGTCTTTAGAATGAGGCTATATACCTAGGCTCCGTGTGTGAACTCAGAGTTTCCCTCACGTAAAATCCCTTCACCCGTTTTCAGCCGAGCGCGTTCGGCGGTTCGTATAGATGGCACGTATACGCACAGCATGCAATCTCCGTGAAAACCGAAGAAAGCAGTGAACGTGTGAATTACTGATATTTATCTACATGACACAGCAAACGAAGGATTAGTGCCAGCAGGCAGCTCTTCATTCGGCACTACCCAAGAAGGCAGCCCCGTTGTGTAAACGTCAGCATGGATTGTAAAGCGCCAACACCTTGATCCTTACCAAGGATAGGGGCTATATAAGTATGATGATGATGATGATAAAATGATAATCTCAATCGACACGCTGACGCCAGGTTCTATGCCATGTTCAAGAACAATCTGAAGCCATGACAGTCCACTGGACTCTGACAGATCAGGGAACACTGCACTACAGAAAGTGACGAAGGAAGAAGAAAAGTTTCAGCTTCACTTTCATCAAGGAGGCGTCACTGCATGCAGACTGGTCCATATACGCTACACCACAAAGTTTTAAGACCACACTGCGCATGATTTAAAGCCGATGGATAAAGGAATTAATAACTAAGATGAGAGAACGTAAGAAGAGGGTCTCGTGGCTACGACTGAGCAGATGTCTGACCTATGAGTTAGCCCAACGCGCTGGTCAGATCTTGAGTACCTACCTAACACTGGGTGTGCCATTATTATTATTGCAAGTGTGTGTGGCGAGTGCACATAATAATTTGTGTATGGGTGTATGGGCACGGGCCCGTGTGTATGTGTGCGAGCGCATGAGTGTCTGCATGACGTGCGTGTAGGCGTATGCGCGAGTGTGCGCGCGCGCACGCGTGTGTGCGCGCTTGTGTGTGCATCTACGCGCGCACGTGTGTGTGCGCGCGCGCGCGCGCGCACGCGCGTGTGTGTGTGTGTGTGTGTGTGTGTGTGTGTGTGTGTGCGCGCGAGTGATTTGTGGGCTTGTGTGAGCATACGCACGTATCTGCATATGTTAGAAGAAAAAAGACGAGTAAATGAAAGACCACCGCCCCAAGCTCTGTAGCTGGCTGCAGTCCACGAGCCCAACAGTCCTCGTCTCCATGTTCCACGGCCATTGGTGCAGGAGTTCCTTGGTCCCGTTGCTGTAAACCACATTTCAAAATATCACTTCCGTGTGATCAAATCGGATTCACTCAGTTGAACAAAACTTATTCCAGACACGATGAAGTAAAAAGATCGCACATAATAATGCGTAAATGATCATACATTTGATATACAGCAGCAGACAGACAACTGAATGTTGGGCAAACGGCATCATACGACACAAGCACCATACATTAGAAATTTCCCCCCCCCCCCCCCCCCCCCCCCCCGGGCAGTGCCATTTTATGCATTTCTGTCTGTCGCTTGTAGCCTGAAAAAAACATTGTTATGCACATGTTTTTTAATGTCACATGTGACACATATCTATTGAAAATTCATTCGTTTGCTTGGTACAGTTAATCTTTACTTTGCACTCGATATCCGATGTACGTTCATATTTCGCCTTGCTTTCAGAAACGCCGCAGTCCATCTTATTTTCCTTAAGGCACATTCTGATGGGGTTTTTTTAATCTTGCCATTTAACAATATTTTGTTTGACACAATGTCTCATAATCAATGAAACCTTTTGGCTATCTGCCACTTCAAACAACGTCATATAACATTTGTACATCTTCCACCTTCGCTTTCTGATTTTAGGGAGCTCTTAAAACAGACAGCACAGAACTTTTGATAGCCTAAACAGAACTGCATGAAACTTGCTGGTCTCTGGTATTTCCAGTGTGGGAACACTTCAAGCCTGCTCTCTATTGATATAATGGAAGAACCCGTCTTTCCCCATCTCACTCGCTCTCAGAGAGAGAGAGGAGAGAGAGAGAGAGAGAGAGAGAGAGAGAGAGAGATTTTTTGTGTGTGTGTGTGTGTGTGCGCGCGCGCGCGCGCGCCCGCGTGTTTGTGCGCATGCATGCATGTGTGCGTGCGTGCGTGCATCTGCGAGTGTGCGTTCTCGTAAGTTTATGGGAGTATTCATAAGCGCGCGCGTGTGCGCGGGCACACTCACACACACACACACACACACACACACACACACACACACACAAAATCGAAGAGTGCAGCTGAGATCGTTGAGGGACGTTTCAGTTTCTGTGCTCCTCTCTTCATACGGTCTTCATGATTTTCAGTCTTCATACGGGTAACTGTGCTTGTCCTCTCCCCCCCCCCCCCCCCTCCTCTCTCTCTCTCTCTCTCTCTCTCTCTGTATGTCGGTGATCACTAAAAATCTCATTTTGTGCGGGGAAGCAACATGACTGTCACCCAGTGTCGACTCTCCGGGAGGGACGAGCGCACGTGCACCAGGCTTATGATGCAGGTGGGGAAGTGAGTGCGGGGCGATGCTTTTTGTTGTGCGCATTAGGCAATCCCCATCTGGGCAGTACGCTTTTATTTTGTTCCCGTTTTTACCTTTTAATATCTGAAGAATACAAATTGTGAAGTATACTTCTGTGCATTTTTTTTATGACTGCAACATCTGAGGAAGGCATATTTGTCGAAAATACGCTATTTGTTTTGTGCAGTATACCCTTAGTCTACATCTTGATTTGTGCAATATATCCTTAATCTTCATCTTGATTTGTGCGTGCAATATACCCTTAGTCTACATCTTGATTTGTGCAATATACCTTTAGTCTAATCTCGATGTGTGCAATATACCCTTGGTTTACATCTTGATTTGTGCATGCATATACCCTTAGTCAACATCTTAATGTGTGCAATATACCCTTAGTCTTCATCTTGATTTGTGCGTGCAATATACCCTTAGTCTACATCTTGATTTGTGCAATATACCCTTAGTCTACATCTTGATTTGTGCGTGCAATATACCCTTAGTCTACATCTTGATTTGTGCGTGCAATATACCCTTAGTCTTCATCTTGATTTGTGCGTGCAATATACCCTTAGTCTACATCTTGATTTGTGCAATATACCCTTAGTCTACATCTTGATTTGTGCGTGCAATATACCCTTAGTACATCTACATCCTGATTTGTGTAATATACCCTTAGTCTACATCCTGATTTGTGCAATATACCACCAGTCTACATCTTGATTTGTGCAATATACCACCAGTCTACTACATCTTGATTTGTGTGTGCAATATACCCTTGTCTACATCTTGATTGTGCAATATACCCTTAGTCTACATCTTGTCTACATCTTGATTTGCACAATATACCACTAGTCTACATCTTGATTTGTGCGATATACCCCTAGTCTACATCTTGATTTGTGTAGTACACCCCTTAGTCCCCATCTTGATGTGTGTGTGTGTGTGCCGTCATATTTCGCTGCAGTCTTTGTTTTCATTTCACCTTCAGCGCGCTTCCCTTCATCCTGTCATCTGTGAGGTCACAAGTAGGGAGACTGGCATGTGATAGTCCTTTCAGTCTTTACACAGTCAATGCGTTTTTCTTCTGATCGTGGCGTTCTCCCCCCGCCCCCCCCCCCCCCCCCCCCCCCCCCCCCTCAATTTCTTTAACTGTACGTAGGTGATCACTTTATAAACTTCATAACTTACTTTGTGCGGGGAAGCAACACAATCGGCAGCAAGTGTCGACTTTCCGAGAGGCCAGTAGATGAGCTTACTTGTACCTGAAATAGGTGTTGAAGTATTCACGTGTGGTGGCAGTGGTTTTTGTTGGGCGCATGGGTGTGCGCTCGTCTGTCCACGCGATCGTAGTGTACATATTCGTTCCACGAGACCTCTAACACCATCTCTTTGATGTCAACTGTTCTTCACGATCTTCGCCGAGGTCAGCTTTTCATGTGCGAAGTATCATGTAGCGAAAAAAACCCAACTAGATACCCGTAGCCCCGTCTTTAAGTGTTGAGCAACAGTTCAAGTTGATTTCCTTTCATAGCTGACGAAAAAAGACGACAGCCTGTGTACATGTCTCCCCCGCCACTCTGTGTACACGTCCCCCCCGCCACTCTGTGTACACGTCTCCCCCGCCACTCTGTGTACACGTCTCCCCCGCCACTCCGTGTACACGTCTCCCCCGCCCACTCTGTGTACACGTCTCCCCCGCCACTCTGTGTACATGTCTCCCTCGCCACTCTGTGTACATGTCTCCCCCGCCACTCCCGCCACTCTGTGTACACGTCTCCCCCCCCCACTCTGTGTACACGTCTCCCCCGCCACTCTGTGTACATGTGTCTCCCCCGCCACTCTGTGTACATGTCTCCCCCGCCACTCCCCCACTCTGTGTACACGTCTCCCCCGCTGTGCCACTCTACACGTCTGTGTACACGTCTCCCCCGCCACTCTGTGTACACGTCCGTCTCCACCCCGCCACTCTGTGTACTCTGTGTACATGTCTCCCTCGCCACTCTGTGTACATGTCTCCCCCGCCACCTCCCGCCATTCTGTGTACACGTCTCCCCCGCCACTCTGTGTACACGTCTCTCCCCCGCCACTCTGTGTACACGTCTCCCCCGCCACTCTGTGTACACGTCCCCCCCACGCCACTCTGTGTACATCCCCTCCCCCGCCACTCCCGCCACTCTGTGTACACGTCTCCCCCGCCACTCTGTGTACATGTCTCCCCCGCCACTCTGTTTACATGTCTCCCCCGCCACTCTGTGTACACGTCTCCCCCGCCACTCTGTGTACACTCTGTCCCACCTGCCATCCTGTCGTGGCACTCTTCTGCTGTCCATCTTGGTTGGCTCCCCTCTTGTCAGTCGTCTGCTTCCTGGCGCTCTCGCTTTCCGCTGTCCTCCCTCCTTTCCTGCAAGGTTGTCTCCCTTTTCCTGTCAGGCCGTCTCCATCACCATGGATGGATTTCAGTTTCCTGTCAAATGCACAGAACATGTCATGCTCCACGGTGTTTGACAGATCAAACTCGGATGTACTCTTTAATGCAAAGAAAATGGACAAAGTGTACTTTATGCAAAGAAAATGAAAATTCAGTCTCATACTTGTTTTTTCCTGCATGACTTCTGGTCAATTTCTTTCATTCAATGTTTCCAATCATACTTTGTCCGGAAAAAACAATCGGCTATAATCTATCCTCATCGAAACATTCAGAAATGTTGGCTGGTTATCTTCCATAAAGGTACAACAGCTCAGAAAATGAGTTTTCTAAAATGCATATTGTTCAGCATATTATAGATGGACAGATTGATATACTTTTTGATGCTTTAACAAAGTTAATACCCACATTTTTCTACACATCCTTTCGTGTGTTTCTTTTTTTTTTTTTCATAACCAATATGTAACCATAAAATGTGGCCGGCACTGTTCATTATTTAGGAGACCCGACCATTTCACCTCCCTCCCTACCGTACAACATTGGCCACTGAGCTCCCACTTGCCTTCTCGGCGGCCTCCGCCATGGGCCTTCTCCTTGACGTTTCCTCTTCCCGAGTTCACGAAGGTATTTTTCCTTCACAAATGGCAGGCCAGCGGGTAAAACACTGGGACAAAAATTCCAGTTGGACGTCTCATTCTAATGTAAGCCAAGGTCACGACCTTAGTATTTTGCAGCGTAATTTTCAGACAATATCTTAACCAAATCCTTAAGGATCCGCACCAGGAAATGCATTCAGAATGCAGATCCACGGAATCACTTTCACATGCATCGTCTGCACGAAAGGACCTGGCTTTGAGAGAAGTTATCCCCGAGAAATCGTTAGGCAAGAACACCAGCAATCCGGCACCATTTCTGGTTCCCAGTGACTGCATTCCACGGACACAACACGAGTCTGGTTCTCAGCCAGCCGATGAGCGATGTCTGGAATTCTCTTGCCTTCAGTCTGTTGTGGAATGACGAAGACCCTCAGGAAACTGGTCCCAGGATGCACAGCTGTCCCTCCAGTTGCACCCATCAACAGAACACCGCTGCAGACAACTGACAACTCCGATTACCCTAAAAGCCTCAAAGGAATAATGACCGAAGAACGTCTGGCCTAGAATACACGACATCGTCACCGAACTTCTCTCGTCAGACCTTTCCCTAGTCCCACCTCAGACTAATCCAATACATCATCCAGTTACCGACAGACCAGAGGGACACACAGGGGTGGTGTTGAAGGATCTGTGAGGATGTGAAACCGGGATTTGTGGCGGAAATCACACCATGCTGAAGGCAATACTATAGGACGTCCATCTCTGCCCTACGTTGATCTGATCGCCGCGTCGGCTTTTCAGTAGAACAGGGGACAGTCAAGAGTACCTGATGATCACTAGGGAAGGCTTCAAGAACACCAAACCTTTCCTGAAGCATCTCCTCTGGTACCACTGTTCTGCACCCATGTTCCACTGATATCCGACACGTCAGTTGGGCGGAAAGACCAGTGGCCTTGTACTCCATATGCACCACGGGATCTGACACCCGTGGTGTCCACCCTGACAATGCACCCTCAATCAGCGCTCTGTCAAGATGTCGCGACAACACAACAGGTCGCATGGAAAAACCACATAGATTCATCCACACCACCCGTTGTCGCATGGAAGAACCACATAGATTCATCCACACCACCCGTTGTCGCATGGAAGAACCACATAGATTCATCCACACCACCCGTTGTCGCATGGAAAAAACCACATAGATTCATCCACACCACCCGTTGTCGCATGGAAAAACCACATAGATTCATCCACACCACCCGTTGTGAAGACCATGCCAGAGACACATCCATCTTCACGTGTCTCCGACACCACCTAAAACGAGTTCCACATCCACAGAGAAGTTCAACACCACAGCGTCCTGCGCATCTCCCAGCCTTGCCAGGAACTGCACGATGTCTTTGACGAGAACATCAACCCTCAAGGAATGAAATCTGACCAGCACCACAAACACTCTTGACCAAACCTGTCCCTCAAACTCCACCACACATGAGGACCAGCAACCTCCGAGGATCCTTTGCTGTGTCCGATAGACAGATGCAATGGAGGGAGACCCTGCACTCCACCATTCCTGCCAGGGAGGGGATCCCTCACCATTCCATGGCGGACTGAGAGACAGAAGAATTCAGATATCTCGGCAAAACGTGCTTACGACTGACTGAAAACCACACTCCTTACATGTCCGAGGAACACAGTCACTGTCGGAAAGCCCTCTAGAACAGCCCAGCCGCACACCTCAGCGTTAGCACCAAACCAAGCCAGCGACCGTTAATTCCGACAGGTCTGTAGGCCAAACACACAGCTCTGTTTAGAGTTTAAACAGTGCCAGATATAAAAAAAAAAAAAAAGAATAACGGAAACAGCTCAATGCGCAGGCTCTAAAGCAACCTTTAAGTCTTAACTTGTGATATGACATCAAATCACTGAAAAATGAGTCATTTGTCAGACTATCTGGCCAACTAGTTGGAAGGTATTTGTCAGACGATCTGGCCGACCATTTGGAAGGTATTGGTCAGACGATCTGGCCGACCATTTGGAAGGAAAAATGACCTCATGAAACATCACAGAGCTGCTCAAGTCACCCAGAATGCAATGCGCTGCAATCAGATGGAAATCTTTGTTAGTCGATGATTCACAATTCAATACAGCAATCACTATGTCATTTGACATGATCTGTGCATATTTTATTTTATAATCAATACGTCAGGACGTTAAGACCCTAACTGACAAAAAAAAAAAAAACGAGCTTGAAGAACCTATGGGTAGATTAAAAAAAAAACGAGCAAAGAAAAAAAAACATGTCATTCTACGTGTGTTTTTAAAACTGCATTGTAAACAATTCGCATGTCCTGGTGAAGACTTCCGTTTGTTTTTCTCTCTTTAACCAAAAACCTGAAAACGTGTCATCCACATTTCACGTCTTGAAGAGTTATTTCGTCGTTGACACCGGTGATGTCTGAAGGTAAAATCCGATTCGACATGTCTCCTATGACGCTAGTTCAAGTGAGCCAACTGTGTTGGAGGTCATTCCGCCCCCCCCCCCCCCCCCCTTTCCCACACATATACGCGCGCACGCACACACGCATGCATACACACACACACACACACACACACACACACACACACACACACACACACACGATCCTGTGATGTATCAAGGATTAATCGCAGTCTTCACCTGTCCAAGTGGGGCAGCATGGCAGCTTTGTCCAGGCCCTGACAGCGGGCGGCGCGTCATCGTCCATCCCTGCTGACCCCCGGCCCGCAGACACGAGGCGTGAAGTGCCAGTGCCGCCGCTGCCAGAGGAAGAGGCCATGTGTCAAGGGCATCAGATGGCTGAAAGGAGCGGCGTGGGAACGCCACTGTACCGAGAAGCACGACATGAAACACAACATGAAACACAGAGACACAGAGAACACAGACATGACAACACGGAAAGAGAACAACAGAGTAGTTACTGCGCTAACTCATCAACAAAGGGTGGTAAATTATGGACTGAAATCGATAATGATTTAAAATCATGGAAGAGGATTAAACAAAATCAGTCAAACAGGAATGCGGAAAAAAAAGAATGCAGAATCAAGGTCAAGCTATCTGGGAACATGTTATGGGGCCAAGGTGGACCATCGCGTCACTAAAGACTAAAAATCACCAACGATTTCTGATGCAGGAGCAGGTCGAAGAGGACAGACCCACCGGCGTGTTCGCTCATAGTTTCTTTGCTTCTCGGACGAAGAAATGATGCGACCACATGACCAGTCGCTTGGGACTTTACATATAACTCGACACAGTTGGGACTTGACAAATAAATCATCACAGTTGGGACTTGACAAATAAATCGTCACAATTGGGACTTTACAAATAAATCGTCGCAGTTTGGGACTGTACAAATAACTCGTCAAGAGTTACAATGGTGCTTTACGTCCGTCTAGCTACACACATTGTGGCTTGAATCGTCTTATGTCTTTTTTCGCAATTTTTTTAAACAGAGAAATTGTATTCAAAGATTCTATAAAACTTTTTTCAGTCTATGCAAAGTAAACTAGAGAGCGCGCGCGCGCGCGCGCGAGAGAGAGAGAGAGAGAGAGAGAGAGAGAGAGAGAGAGAGAGAGAGAGAGAGAGAGAGAGAGAGAGGGAGGGAGGGAGAGAGAGAGAGAGGGAGAGAGGGGAGAGGGGAGAGAGAGAGGGAGGGACGGAGAGGAAGGCAGGAGAGGAGAGAGGGAGGGAGGGAGAGAGGAAAGAGAGATACAGCAATAGAGGGAAAGAGAGAGAGGAGAGGGGGCGAGCGAGAGAGAGAAAAAAAACAACGAGAGAGGGAGAGAGGGAGGGGGGGGGGGGAGAGAGAGGAGAGGAAGCGAGAGAGAGACAGAGATAAAGAGAGAAGAAGGAGGAGAGAGAAGAGAGAGAGAGAGAGAGAGAGAGAGAGAGAGAGAGAGAGAGAGTACCATGAATACAAATGCACACAGCTGACCATGGATCGGATATTCTGCTTTGAAAAGAGTATTGTACATACACAGAAAACAAAAACTGTGCTATGCCAGACATGTTTTGGGCAGTGAGGTTGGGGGGGTGGGGAGGGGCGAACAAATAAACGGTAATGATGATAATCATCATCACCTCTTTCTGATGTAAAAGAAAAAAGAAAAAAAAAAGAAACCTACTTTTATATCGATATTTTACTTACAGCTATTGTCTTTTTCTTTTCGTGTTTTACGTTTCACGTTATTGAATGCCACACACACACACACACACACACACACACACACACACACACCCTCCTTCGTATTTGACAAGATTCTCAATATTTTCTACAGCCAAACTGACCTTGACCTCTGACGGAAAGCAGTTCATGTACGAAAAAGAGGCGGGGGGGGGGGGGGGGGGTGGGGGGGGAAAATCTCCCCCAAATCCCTGAAACAATGAGAATCCCAACAGAAAGCTGGCGAGAGCCGAATGAGCCTACACTTGGAATGGCCCATCGGTCTGAACAGCTGGCAGTAGCTAGTCTTAAACGGGTCCCAAGTGGGGATACTGATTCGTGATCGTTTCAAAGTGAGGTAACCGCAGGCGGAAATTGAAACAAATCTCTTCAGGAATTTAAAGCAACTCCGCCGGTTAGCATGGACAAAACAATTACAAGACAAAACACAACGCGTTTTCTGCAGCCCGTTTCCGATGAGGTTTTCTTCCAAAATATTCCACAAATGACGTGTAAATAATCATCAGTATTTCTTCTCCCCAAGAGAACCGACAAAGCATTTAATGGAACATCTCATTCCACTGACCCACCATGTGACGGAAGAGACTGTGTTTACAGTGGGACAGGACCAGATAATGGGGATCAGGTGAACGGATTTCTCTTACACCCACCCCGACCCCAACATCTGTCGCCCTGCGTTCGTGTGAGTGTGCACGCGCATGCGTGCATGTGCCCGTCTGTGCGCGCGCGCCTGCATATGTATGTGTGTGTGTGTGTGTGTGCGTGCGTGTGTGTGCGCGCGCGCGCGCACACGTGAGAGACAGAGAGATTGAGGGGCAGGGTCTGGGAGTAACGGCGACTTGGCGGAATGCGACAAACGGGACGGCAACATTTCGGGTCGGCGATTTGAAGCGGGTCGGCGATTTGGCAGAACCGCGACTTGGTAGCAACAAGGCGGATGCCTACCTTTCAAACGGTCCCCAAATGGACGGTTCTCACCCCCTCCCCCCTTCCCCAAATGAGATCTCCTACCATGGAGGAGCAGGGAGAGAGGGGAAGTTTCCGCTTATCAGAGCAGAGGTTAGGTCTATAAATCAGCAACAAAAAAAAAAGGGTAAAGGGATGTTGTCATGTGATGTAGCCTCACATGGCGACATGTGACGTTCCGTCGCGTACGCCCTTACTTGATATAAAGCATTTCCCCAGGTAGGGAAAAGGAAAGGTAAAAGAAAGGACAATTGACGTGGCCTGGCCAGTGTGATCGGTGTCGCTGGTGGCTATAGACGTAGGGTGATTATTGGTTGAATCGATCAGGAAAACGGACGGACGTTGTCCATTGGTCAAGTACCAAGGGATGGTAATGCGTAGAGTTAGACGTGTACTCACTGAATATGTACTCTGGAAGAGCGCAGGAAGGAAAAATAAAGTATAGGAAGGAGATGGCTTGGGGACACTGACCAGACAGGTTGTTTGGAACTGCAGAACGAGATTCACCTGTAATCTACCATTACCAGGTGAGGTATAGACAGATGGGGAGAGAAAAGAGAGAGAGTTAAGAAAAGGGAAAAAGGGAAAAGAATTTATCATTATTCAGATTTTGAAATAGATTACTTACACGGACGTCATTCGTGTTTCAGCCCTTTCCGGTGCTGTGGCAGCACCAGTAACAGGATAGGTGACTGTGGCAGTCGCACAAGTATTTGGGCTCCAGTGCTGTGGCAGCACCTAATTGTCCTTAGAGTTGGAGAACCTAGTTGAAAAGGACAACGACTGCGGCAGTCGTGAGAGAACGGAAAGTGTTTGTCATGTTGGCCCACTATGATTTTTTGATTGTTCCCCTGGGTCGGAACTCAGATACTGTTCCCTGTATTTTCAGCCATCTTTGATTCTTCTTTGGAAAGTGTATAAATTGTTTGTGAGGAGGAGTAAAAGATGTTGTGAATCACTATGTATAATGAGAGGAATTGGGTCCCAGCTAGTGGATCTGTGGAATGACTGTACCTCTACTGGAGAGGAGGAATAGAAAATTATTCTTAGAAAACAAATCTGTTGTGTAAGCTGGAAAAGTTGATTATCGTTAGTAAATTATTCCCCTGTGAGGAGGGGGAGAAGAGTTATTGTAGTGTGCCTTCTGGTTGTTTGAGAGACTGCGTGTGCACCAAGTGAATGCTGAGCCGAGTGCGTGCATGCATTTGTGCTCAGTGTGACACTGTGTGTGTGTGTGTGTGAGAGAGAGAGAGAGAGAGAGAGAGAGGGGGGGGGGGGGGGGGGCTGTAACTAACACGAGTGGAGCCGGGGAACGGCCGGCGTCTGAGGACGACTTGTGAAAATGGGACTGAACGATAACCTTTCTCACCCCTCTTCTCGTCCGCTTGAAATTTATACCATTTAGGTAGGTGTTGTTTCTTTCTCCCTTGGTTTAGAATTTAAACACTATCAAAAACACCCCGTTTCTTTTATTCAATGAGGGGAGAGAAAGGAAATCCTGCAAACCCAGTTTGTCGTTACATCCCCATTTACCTCCCCGCGGCAAACGTTCAAAAGGTTTAGTAACCTCTTACCTCCTACACACAGTCACCTCCTATTATTTCTTTCCGTCACGTTACCACATCAAAGATAGGAGGAAATTTATCAGGGGCAGACTTCCTTTTGCCCCCCCCCCCCCCCCCCCCCCCCCACCCCACCCCCTTCCGCACCAATGCTGCTTTCAATCCGATATCAACAGCAAGTACGCCAGAAATATTGAGAACACTTTACAATGACGAAAGCCCATTCACTGGCTTCAGTTTTGTTTGTTTTTTTTTGTTGTTTGTTTGTTGTTTGATAAATCAGCCTTCACTACTGGCCGTGAAGAAGCTGTTGTACAGGAGGAAAAGGGCTGTACAACATGACGTACCCTTGACTGGAAACCCCTGGGAATGCCAAGCTGGCACTTGTCAATTACTCCGACCTTTAATTTTACGGAAGTCGTTCTCTTTTACAATTTTTTTTTTTCTAAAAGTGGCTTGAACTGGGGTGGTAGGTGAGGTGGCTGAAATTCATATTAAAACACACACAACAACAACAAAACAAACAAAATGAACGGTGGCTTTCTGCACTAATTCGCCCCGTATGACAAAACACTCCACTCACCGTCCAACTCCTGGCCTCTGTCCGTTGCAAATGGCGCTGCGCGGTGACGTAGAACCACGGGGGATTTATTTCAAAAAGCAGAAACCTCAACGCTGATTGGACGACGGAAAATGGCGCGGTACAACAAATGCCCACGACCGCTTGTTCCACGTGCGTGTCGGGCCTCCAGCTTCACAGTCCGCACATGACCAGCTCACCGACTCGGTCTTGACGTCTGTTTCTTGTCCAGCTGAACGCCAGCGCGCACTGAAGCGCGTGAGCCAGTGCGCGCGCGTGTGTATGTGTGTGTGTGTAAGTGTACGGGGTGTAAGTAAGTGAGAGAGAGAGTAGAGAGAGAGAGAGAGAGACAGAAAAGGATTTTTTGTGTATTTCTCTCTCTCTCTCTCTCTCTCTCTCTCTCTCTCTGAGAAAGAGAGAGAGAGAGATCAGGATTTCCGTGCATTTTCTCTCTCTCTTTCTCTCTCTCTCTCTCTCTCTCTCTCTCTCTCTCTCTCTCTCTGTATACCCGTGCATCCGTGCAGTTGTCATATGTTTATCAGTAAAATGTTTTCTGACAGTATCCATTTGTGACATAGAGACCGACGCCCCCCCTTCCCCCCATCCCCCCACAAACACCACACCCCCCCTCCACCCCCCCACCCCCCCTCCCCCCAGAGAGAGAGAGACACACACACAGACAGACAGACAGCCACAGTGGCAGAGAGACAAAAAGAGACAGACAGACAGCCAGAGTGGCAGGGATACAGAAAGAGACAGACTGAGAGTGAAGAGAGAGAGAGAGTGATTAACTGATTGATCTTCAATACGCAAGGATGAAGATTTTAGGCCAAAGCCTAGTTTTACAATCTGTCCTTGTCATGCACACGTTATTTCAAAACATACCATTCATACTGACAATTCAACAGAGAGAGAGAGAGAGACAGATAGACAGACAGACAGACAGAGACAGACTGACATCCAGAGAGAGAGAGAGAGAGAGAGAGATGGAATGAAATGAAATTATTGTATTGCTTTAAAGCTACAGCTTCATAATCAAGACGGCACAATGAACAATAACACAACAACATAATTACAACCATGTGGCTCGGTTAAGAAAAAAAAAATCCGACATAGAAAACAACCAGGCAAACAATTTCCTCCTGACCTCCACCACCACCCCCCCCCCCCCCCCACACACACACACACACACACACGCACGGCATATGAACCCGTCAGTCGCTCGAGTCTCTTGAACACAAGCTGTCGACCCCAGGTGTGTCATCACGTTGTATAGCGTGTTCATCGGCTGTGCTGCACGTGCTTGGCTCTGGGTGTGTTGGTTACGGTCAACACGTTTCCCTCCACGAAGACTGGCAAGTTTGTCACGCTCTTCGGTCAACGTGTTTCTGTCGCTCTGCCTTGCAAGCCGGAACACACATTTGCTTATAAATAGCCAAACCGACCGCAAAGGGCCGTAACAGGACTGTGTCCGTGCTGACGTCAACTTGTCATAAAAAAGCACACACACAACTCTGTAAACTGCAACTTGAGGGAGCGGGAGAGTGGGGGTGGGGAGGAGTGGGCAGACATACAGGGGGCTGGCTGGGGTGGCCAGGGAGGACATAGAGCTGTTCACAAAGGCATGTAGCATAGTTTAAGAGAGCATTCGCAAGCAAACGTGTGTTTACTATATAACGTGCACATGTTTGTGGGTGTGTGCAGGCTTTAATAGTTTCTGTGAAAGAAAATTGGGAGCATTGATGTATATAACGTGCACATGTTTGTGGGTGTGTGTGCAGGCTTGATAGTTTCTGTGAAAGAACATTGGGAGCATTGATGTATATAACGTGCACATGTTTGTGGGTGTGTGCAGGCTTGATAGTTTCTGTGAAAGAACATTGGGAGCATTGATGTATATAACGTGCACATGTTTGTGGGTGTGTGCAGGCTTGATAGTTTCTGTGAAAGAACATTGGGAGCCTTGATGTATATAACGTGCACATGTTTGTGGGTGTGTGCAGGCTTGATAGTTTTCTGTGAAAGAACATTGGGAGCATTGATGTATATAACGTGCACATGTTTGTGGGTGTGTGCAGGCTTGATAGTTTCTGTGAAAGAACATTGGGAGCATTGATGTATATAACGTGCACATGTTTGTGGGTGTGTGCAGGCATTGATAGTTTCTGTGAAAGAACATTGGGCACATTGATGTATATAACGTGCACATGTTTGTGGGTGTGTGCAGGCTTGATAGTTTCTGTGTGAAGAACATTGGGAGCATTGATGTATATAACGTGCACATGTTTGTGGGTGTGTGCAGCTTGATAGTTTCTGTGAAAGAACATTGGGAGCATTGATGTATATAACGTGCACATGTTTGTGGGTGTGTGCAGGTTTGATAGTTTCTGTGAAAGAACATTGGGAGCCTTATATAATGCGTTTGTGGGTGTGTGCAGGTTTGATAGCTGTGAAAGAATTGGGAGCCTTGATGCGTCTTTCATGCTGGGAAGGGAATGCGATGAATGGAGAAAAGCCATCCAAAGAAAGAACTGCCCAGATCTGTACGTATTTCACTATTTTAGATACTTTTTTGGCTTTACATCGTCAAGTCTTTCACTATTTTAGATACTTTTTTTGGCTTTACATCGTCAAGTCTTTCACTATTTTAGATACCCTTTTTTTGGCTTTACATCGTCAAGTCTTTTTCATTTTTAGATACTTTTTTTTTACATCGTTCTTCATCGTCAAGTTTACATCGTCAAGTCTTTCACTATTTTAGACACTTTTTGGCTTTACATCGTCAAGTCTTTCACTATTCAGATACCTTTTTTGGCTTTACATCGTCAAGTCTTTTCACTATTTTAGATACTTTTTTGGCTTTACACATCGTCAAGTCTTTCACTATTTTAGATACTTTTTTGGCTTTACATCGTCAAGTCTTTCACTATTTTAGATACTTTTTTGGCTTTACATCGTCAAGTCTTTCACTATTTTAGATACTTTTTTTTTTGGCTTTACATCGTCAAGTCTTTCACTATTTTAGATACTTTTTTTTTTTTACATCGTCAAGTCTTTCACTATTTTAGATACTTTTTGGCTTTACATCGTCAAGTCTTTCACTATTTTAGATACTTTTTTGGCTTTACATCGTCAAGTCTTTCACTATTTTAGATACTTTTTTGGCTTTACATCGTCAAGTAAAGTCTTTCACTATTTTAGATACTTTTTTGGGCTTTACATCGTCAAGTCTTTCACTATTTTAGATACTTTTTTGGCTTTACATCGTCAAGTCTTTCACTATTTAGATACCAAGACTGAAAGGCTGGTTAGGCTTCATCCTCTTGTTTTCCTCAACTACTAATGGGCTGGTATGAGGGGGGGGGGGGGGGGGAGTGGAGAGAGAGAGAGAGAGAGAGAGAGAGAGAGAGAGACAGACAGACAGACAGACAGACAGACAGAATGAGAAGACAGACAGACATCCAGAGGGAGAGACAGACAGACAACAGACAGACAGCCAGAGAGAGTGAGAGAGAGAGAGAGAGAGAGAGGAGAGAGAGAGATGAGAGTGAGAGACGGACAGAGAGACAGACGGACAGACAAACTGACAGACAGACAGACAGACAGACAGACAGAGGATGGGTTTCTCGTAAACGGCACCGTTTCATTTCAGCGTGCACATAAACAAGGTGGAAAGCATTCTAGCCGTAATGGCTTTCGCAGATCAACATCGCTTACAGACACTCAAAAACGGGAGGGAAGGAAGGAAAGAAAGAAAGAAAGAACAAATAAACAAACAAATTCAGCACAGCTAAGGACTCCAGATAGCGACAGGCGGGAAAAGAAGAAAGTACAAGGAGATCAAGGTGCTAGTTGGAGTGTGCTGGTAAAAGATGACAAGCTCAAAGGATCCTTCCATGTCTATTCATCTGTCCGTCAGTGTACATTTATCCAGATATTAAAAAAATGATATACAGATATACAAAGCAATCATATGGATATATCTATCTATGTCTCTAAAAAGGACAAACACATGTATAGAATTACAAAGTCTCAAAGAGAGAGAGAGACAGACAGACAGGACAGACAGACAGAGATAGACAGACACACAGACAGACAGACGCACCACACACAGACGCACAGACAGTTGTGTGGCTTTTAACATTTCAGTAGATCCAACGTTGGAGTTCTTGTGTGCGTGCATTGAAGAGGGAGGAAGTCCCTCGGTTTCTTTCTCTCTGTCTGTCTCTTCTCTCTGTCGCTGTATGTCGGCTGTCTGAGCTCTCTGTCTCTGTCTCTGTCAGCTTCTCTCTCCTCTTTGTCTGCAATGTGGTCTGTCTGTCTGTCTCTGTCCTCTCTAATCCTTTTCTCTCTGTCGTCTGTCTGTCTTTCTGTCTGTCTGTCTTCTCTCTTCTCTCTCTCTCTGTCCGTCTGTCGGTATGTCTGTCTCTCTCTCTCTACCCCCCCCCCCCCTCCCATTAATGTAGCTATGTGGAATGCCCAAACCTGTCAGTGTCGCTCTCCTGCTGATTTGATCTCTGAAGATGGAGAAGACGAAGACGAAGACGAAGAAGAAGGACGAAGACGAAGAAGAAGACGAGACGAAGACGAACGAGAAAGAAGAAGGACAACGAGCCCGAAAGAAGAAGAAGACGAAGACGAAAGAAGAAGACGAGAGAAAGAAACGAAGAAGAATGAAGACGACGAGGACGACCGGACGGCGACGACGACAGAAGAAGAAGAAGAAGAAGAAAAGAAGAAAGGGAAGCAAAGGGAAAGAAAAAGAAACGAAAGGGGAACAACAACAAAGAAAGAAGGAATAGAGAAAGGAAAAAAAGGGAGGAGGAAAGGAAGGAAGAGGCGGAAAAAGGACCAAAGGGAAGGAAGAAGGAAGAAAGAAAAAGAAAGAAAAGAAAGAAGAAAAGCGGGAAAGAGAGAGAAGAGAGAAAGGGAAAGTAAGGGAAAGACGACGAGGAAGACGACGAGGAAGATCGGACGAAGAAGACGACGAAGAAGGAGACGACGAAGAAGACGAGAAGAGACTGCGAAGACCGCGACGACGACGACGACCGGACGAGACGAACCGAAGAAGAAGAAGAAGAAGAAGAAGAAGAAGAAGAAAAGAAGAAGAAGAAGAAGGAGCGAGGAGGAGAGAACCAAGAACGAGGAAAAAGAAGGAGAAGAACAAGAACATAAAAAACTAGATTGGACCAGGTATTTAGAAATATTCGCCTCCTCGGAGCATAATGTCTGGGAAGAAGGCAT
>JADBJO010007926.1:0-2500 GCA_016801955.1 Conus betulinus
AACTCAAGGATATTTTTTGTCTTGGCGATTGTGTTCTGAATGTTTTAAGTCGAGCAAAAACAATAAACCGGCACCATCCATTCTTCTGGAAAAGGGCGAAGTCACGGTCTTGCGGCTGTTTTGCCTTTCTGATCCTGTTGTTTGCCAAAGGGCTGATCACGGTTTCCACAGATCGATAGAGAAGCACTGCAGTCTCAGATAACCGCAGCTCCTGTGTGCAGGCCATTCGCCATTCCAGACCTCTCCTGCATGCTGCGACTCAGTTCCAGCTTTTGTCCTAGAAGGCGTCACAGCCTGCAAGCGTTGTTAGCATGCTCTACACTTCAACTGCATTGAGGGCATCAGTAGTCAAACGTTACAGCATTTGCTTTAAGGAGTTGACGGGTCCTGTGCTCAAACTACTCTGGGAGCGGATCTGTTTTACAACTTGAAAACTCTGTTCACAGAACAGTAAACGTCAACCTGACCCAGGTCAGGGCAGATAGAAGGAAGTGCCACAAGAGGAATGAGCTCCGAATGTCATCACGCTGTGCCTGAGAATGGTGAACTTCATACAGTTTACTGCCACGGCAGCAGCTCTCTGGCTTTAGGGGACAGCTGAATAAACATTGTCAGCTCGTGCGATGTGGCCACGCATACAGGCAGAAAAGCAGAACAGAGTCCCCCCTTTATTTACAACCAAATTGTTACATTAGTTAAATAAACTGGTATTGGTTTTAAGAATATAGTTTCACATGTTCGTTTTCATACACATACGTTTCTTTACAAAATGCAAAACCAAGTCCTCACAATCTCACAAAAGTACTCCTTCCTTTCACAAGCTGAGCTTTAAGCGGAACCATCAAGCATTTTCCTTATCAGTCAAAATACTCTTGCCCTCAAAGACCTATCCGTTGTACTTGTTTTTAGGTTTGGCCGTAACAAAGCCATACAATCTTCACAATGTTCGCGACCTCACGTCGAATGACAACAATGTAAAATTGTACCTCTTAAAAAGGGGGAAAACCTATGCGTCCTTACTCTATGTAGGGGAAAGGAAAAGTTCCTGAAAGAAAAAAAAAACAGAGAAATCATCCTGTCTAAATCAGTTTAGAACATCTTTATCTGTAAAAAATAAAATTGCAATCTTCATTTTCCTTTTTTTTTCATTGCATCTCGCCTGGAGATTTGCTATGCCTGTATAGTCCAGTTTACTCTACTGACGCTTCCCGTGTCATGATTAAAAAGAAATGAGACACGCACCCTCGCCAACGCGTCCACATACGATGCAGCTGACCAGTGTGTCCTCAAGGAACTGACCGTCCTATAGGTGATGAACCGACGACCACCTCGGGCTATTTGTTTCCTGTGTTCTATGCATGTAAGCTGCATGGTTTCTGTCACTAGGAACCGAAGCAAAGGGTAAACAAACCGCAACATCCCACCTCTTTTCTAAACCTAGCGTGAATAGCTTACGTTTTCCATTGACATATTCCCTTCATGTACATACAACACATATCAAAAATTTTTGGCACACTGTGTTGAAACAACAAGTTCCTGTTGATGGTCTGCTGCTGTGCTCTTCTTATTTCTCCCCTGATGTAGAGACATTCTTACATGTGAGGAAAGTCATACAGATGAGAACATGAACACGATACCAATTGTTACTCATGTTTATGCGGCTGGTAAAATGTAAAAAGAATGCGCGTCGATCTCAGCATACAGATAAAAAAAAACACGCCCACGTAAGCATGTGCGTTTAGCTCACACTGATGTCCTAAATACTAAAAGATGAAAGAACACGCCCACATAAGCGTATGCATTTAGCTTATACTGATGTTCTTAATACTAAAAGATAAAAGAACACGCCTCATAACCATGTGCATTTAGCTTACAATGATGTTCTAAATACTTGAAAGTCGAAACGAGTCCCAAAGCAAAACAAAAAAGATATGTTCACATTGCTCAGGTCACATGCGTTATATCATTCACGGTAAACTGACGAGAGAAACAGTTCAACTTAATTCACATCATGAAATTGATTTCTGCCACGCACATTGTTAAGACACTACTAAATTGTTATACTCATTATTTCAAATCCGTATGCTAGCTGCCTCATGATATAAATGCTTACCATGTGTTTTGATCGTTGATAACTGATCAATTATCAAAGAGCTGTTCACATGAGTTTGTTTTATGCTCTGACACAACATGCCCGTGCGTGTGCGTGCGTGCGTGCGTGCGTGCGTGTGTGTGTGTGTGTGTGTGTGTGTGTGTGTGTGTGTGTGTGTGTGCGTGCGTGTGTGCGTGCGTGCGCGTGAGTGTGTGCGTGTGTGTGTGTGTGTGTGTGCGTGCGTGCGTGCGTGCGTGCGTGTGTGTGCGTGCGTAGGTGCGTGCGTGTGTGCAAGTGTGTGTGTGTGTGTGTGCGTGCGTACGTGTGTGCGCGAGTGTGTGTGTGTGTGCGTGCGTACGTGCGTTCGTGCGTATGTGTGCATGCGTGCGTGCGAGCGTGCGTGCGTGC
>JADBJO010007926.1:17500-20000 GCA_016801955.1 Conus betulinus
TGTAGTTGGATGTAACCTCGGACACTAAAGGCTTTGTGGCGTTGTTGAGGCCAAACCCAGGAATTAAAACTCCGTAGGCGTGTGAGGACAAGGGCGCTTTGTTTCCTGAGAAAGATTTCTGAAGGCTCTGCTTAAATCCAGTTTGCAATTGAAAAAAGCCCCACACATTTTTGTGAGTGCTTAAGGACCCGGTTCATTGTTTGTTTTGCTTGAAAATAAATGTGTCAATACATAAAAAAAACGTTCATGTAAATAGAGTAAAAGTTAGTATCTGATTAAAAGATGGAACTGTCTTTTGTTTGTCCACCCGGCTGTGTGTGCATGTAGCTGCAGGGGCAGTGAACTCTAAGAAGTTCACCCTTTCTCAGCACAGCATGATGGCGTTCCGAGCTCATCCCTCATTGTGTGCCACCCTCCATCTTGTCTGATCTGAATCACGTTCCCATCTACTGATGGGATGAAGACACTAGGTTTTGTGAATCAGGTTCCCATCTACTGCTGGGTGAAGACACTAGGTTTTGTGAATCAGGTTCCCATTCTACTGCTGGATGAACACTCTAGGTTTTGTGAATCACGTTCCCATCTACTGATGGATGAACACTCTAGGTTTTGTGAATCACGTTCCCATCTACTGATGGATGAACACTCTAGGTTTTGTGAATCACGTTCCCATCTACTGTTGGATGAAATCACTAGGTTTTGTGAATCAGGTTCCCATCTACTGCTGGGTGAACACGCTAGGTTTTGTGAATCAGGTTCCCATCTACTGCTGGATGAACACTCTAGGTTTTGTGAATCAGGTTCCCATCTACTGATGGATGAAGACACTAGGTTTTGTGAATCAGGTTCCCATCTACTGCTGGATGAACACACTAGGTTTTTGAATGAATCAGGTTCCCATCTACTTTGTGGATGAAGACACATCTAGGTTTTGTGAATAGGGGTTCCCATCTACTGCTGGATGAAGACACTAGGTTTTGTGAATCAGGTTCCCATCTACTGTTGGATGAAATCACTAGGTTTTGTGAATCAGGTTCCCATCTACTGCTGGATGAACACTCTAGGTTTTTTGTGAATCAGGTTCCCATCTACTGCTGGATGAACACTCTAGGTTTTGTGAATCAGGTTCCCATCTACTGCTGGATGAAGACACTGGGATTTGGGAATCAGATTCCCATCTACTGCTGAGTGAACACGCTAGGTTATTTGAATCAGGTTCCCATCTACTGATGGATGAAGACACTAGGTTTTGTGAATCAGTTCCCATCTACTGCTGGGTGAACACGCTAGGTTATTTGAATCAGGTTTCCCATCTACTGCTGGATGAAGACACTAGGTTTTGTGAATCAGGTTCCCATCTACTGCTCGATGAACACACCAGGTTTTGTGAATCACGTTCCCATCTACTGATGGATGAACACACTAGGTTTTGAGAATCGGGTTCCCATCTACTGCTGGATGTACACAATAGGTTTTGTGAATCAGGTTCCCATCTACTGCTAGATGAACACACTAGGTTTTTGCAATCAGGTTCCCATCTACTGCTGGATGAAATCACCAGGTTTTGTGAATCAGGTTCCCATCTACTGCTGGATGAACACACCGGGGTTTTCCAACTGTAAACAGTCTCCAGAGATTAGTTTGAACTCACGACCGTGTCAGCTCCGCAGGCAAACGCTGTAACCATTTGACAACGAGTCCCTCTGTTTCGTTGTGGCGTAGCGTATATTGACAATCCCACACGCTGCGATACCTCCCATGATGACACTGAAACTGAGTTGTGGAGTGTAGGAAAGGTCTGGGTTGACGCGGCGGACACGGGAACTGTGGGTCCTCTTAGCATACAGTGCTTCTCCGTCGATTGGATGAAACTGTGGTCAGCCCTTTAGCCAACAACAAGATCGGAAAGGCAAGCAGCCGCAAGACCGCGATTTCTCCGTTTGCTAAAGGATGGATAGTGTGAGTTTATAGAGTTTGTGCTCGTCTTAATGCGTCAGAATCAGTGCGTTACAGTAAAGCCAAAGCCACAGACAGAAGAGAAGAACGAAGAGGAGGAAAAGAACGGACAAGAAGCACGAGGAGGAAGAAGAGGGGGTGAAGGAGCACACCATCAGGGAAACTAATTGAATGATATGTAAAGGTGACTAACTCTGGGCGCCTGGATCTGCACGCAACACACACACACACACACACACACACACACACACACACACACACACACACACACACACACACACACACACACACACACACACACACACACACACACACACACACACACACACACACACACACACACACACACACACACACACAACACACACACACACACACACCCACACACACACACACACACACACACACACACACACACACACACACACACACACACACACACACACACACACACACACACACACACACACACACACACACACACACACACACACACACACACACACACACACACACACACACACACACACACACACACACACAC
>JADBJO010007926.1:32500-42500 GCA_016801955.1 Conus betulinus
GGAATTGGAAATAATCGTCCAAAAAAAAAAAAAAGGCAGAGGGGGAGGTGGTGATAGTAGTGGTTGGATGGAGGAAGGGGCTATCTTACACCACACCAAACCACCAGAACAATAAAACATATTACGACGGGAATCGAAATGACAGTTAAAGGCTGATCGCCTTCGTATCATGACGTAAGAAGCGTGTGTCTGATCTACAGTACAGCATCCTATCTTACTGCAACAAGTAAGACTGTGAGTAGAGTGGTTTGACTGAGAAGGAGTTACATGTATCCACTTCTCTGCTTCCTACCTAGCCCCATTCTTCGCCTCACCCCCACCCCCACCCCACCAACTCTCATTCATTCCGCCCCATCACCCATCTTCATACCTCTTTTTTTTGTCATGAATTGACATGATGTACCGCTTGCACCATCTTCCTGAAAAGATGATCAATATTCTCCCACATACAACCCCCCCCCCTCCCCCAAGCAACTCTTCTTATTACCTTCCACCCCCATCCCAACTCCTGACATTGTCTTCACCTAAGCACTGTTGTCCCCGAATGCGGATGGAGGATCAATATTGTGACACCCCAAAGTGGTGTGGAAATGGACCCCCCCCCCCCCCCCCCCCCCCGCCTCCCCGCGCCCCCCTCTCCTTGCCTGTCAGCGCGACTTGACAGAGGAGTCAGTGTGTGTCGCGGTCCACTGCACAGACTAATGACTTGTCTTATCGGCACGTCTCCTGTGCCTTCTAGTGCACCGTCCCTCTCAAAGACCTGGCGTTGTGGGCGCTAGTGTGGGCCAGCAATAGCGATGCGGTTGTTGTGGTGGATGGTGGCGGGGCTGCTGCTGATTTTCTGTCTGACTCTTGGTGTAGGAGACACTTGTCTGTTGCCGGTATTTGCACTTTCGTCTGGGTGAAAGGAAGGAGAGATGGTGGGGATAAGAGGGAGAGTGGATGGGTGGGGGGCAGTGCAGATATGAGAGAGACAGAGACAGAGAGACAGAGACAGAGACAGAGAGACAAAAGACAGAGAGACAGAGACAAACACACAGACAGACAGACAGACAGACAGAGAGGCAGAAAGGCAGAGAGAAAGGCAGACATTGAGAGAGACAGACTGACACATACAAAATGATGTGTAAGAGTGGTTGGATGTGAGAGGAGTATTATTCAAGAGGTGAAATTATAGTCAACCCCCCCTCTCCCTCCCCTTCTCTCGTCCAGTTTTATAGATTTTCAACAGTGGTGTTCTGTCTTAGAAGGAAAACGGAATATACTATCTTCATTTCCTTCAATTCTTTCTTTCAATGGTGTATACCCTAAATACAAACATGCAAAAATGCATCGTCATGAGGATGGTCCTCATCACACAATTTGCCTTCATTAGCAGCAACAGCAGCATCTTCTTCTTCTTCTTTCTTTCTTCTTCTTCTTCTTCTTCTTCTTCTTCTTCTTCTTCTTCTTCTTCTTCTTCTTCTTCTTCTTCTTCTTCTTCTTCTTCTTCTTCTTCTTCTTCTTCTTCTTCTTCTTCTTCTTCTTCTTCTTCTTCTTCTTCTTCTTCTTCTTCTCTTCTTCTTCTACTTCATCTTCTTCATCATCATCATCATCTTCTTCTTCTTCTTCTTCTTCTACTTCATCTTCTTCATCATCATCATCATCTTCTTCTTCTTCTTCTTCTTCTTCTTCTTCTTCTTCTTCTTCTTCTTCTTCTTCTTCTTTCAATGCCACGTGGAGAGATGATGGCAGAGGTGAAATCGTCTGAGACACCCTCTGTTTCAACTTTCTTAGGCATACGGGTAGTGTTTCTCTGGAAACGTCCATTCTAACTTCCTCAGGAACAAACAAAATGTGCCGTCCAAGCGCTACCATTCCAGCGGCAGTCACTGTCACGTTGGCACCAAAGCCAACCAAGACAGGACACTCCGCACGGCTCCTTGGTCCTCTGAGCGCTTTTGGTGGTGCCTGTTCCGTTCAGCGTACACGGGATGCACCTCAAGTAAATCTGTTCTGTGCATAAGAACTGCAGGGTCATGGAACCACAGTGAGTGAATGGCATACCCATACACTTTTTCCCCTTTTGACAGATTTTTTTCCCTTTGTCTTGATAGGTCGTTATACTGACCTTTGGCATGTGATCTTGAATTTCTGGTAGGCTGCGTACTCCTATCGTACTCAAACATCGCATGCTGTTTGGTAAATAAAGGATGTAAGACGTAAGTTTTACTATGCCTGTAACAGCTGTTCTTAAAATCATGCCATGCCCTGGTTTTGACTTTAAGCTTCGTGTCTCTTGTCACCTTTCACTATACTGGGTTTGATGTATTAAACAACCAAAAGCTGTCTGTAAGAGATTAGCCTTCCAATTAAATCAAAATCAAAAACAGTATCTTTGCTGCATTTTATGACTTGATCTTTGATTCAATGACCCGAAATTCGAGTACCGTTCATTCTGATCTGATCTGATAATAAACGCACCGAGTTTGATGGAGACAGAAATATCAATGTGAGTGTGACAGAATGATGTTATGGAAATTCGAATGTACCACGCATGTTTTCACAGACTCGCGGAGGATAATTATTGTGATTGCTATCCTCTCTATAAGAGAAGTCCACCGGCATAAGAATACACGACCATCAGCAGGATTAACTTCGGGGTTTAATATTGGGGAGAGTGAATGACGACAAATCCCTGTCAATCCTCATCACATGATGTGCGAGCGATCGTGCGCGCGCGCACACGCACACACACACACACACACACACACACACACACACACACACACACACACGCGCATCAATTTGCCAGAGAGTACTCTGGCGACATTTTTTGATGTTTAAAAAAGCCTTCGACAGCGTGTGGCATGCTAGATTGCTTTATAAATTGAAGAAAATTGGCATATCTGGTAATTTTTATAACTACATTAGAGAATTTTTATCAGAAAGAAGTTTGCAAGTCAGAGTAGAAAACACATATTCAAATTTAAATCGTTGGAAATGGGCATTCCCCAAGGTTCCGTAATTGCTCCAATGTTATTTAATATTTTGTTACATGATCTCCCAAAGCACGTAACTAAAAACGCTACCGTTGTGCAGTATGCTGATGATCTGTGTATGTGGATAAATGCTAGTCTAAGAAAAAGTACGCCAAAAAGATCAATCAACTATTACCAAAAAAATGTATCAGGCAGAGCTAAATAATCTTAGTAAGTACTTGTTTGAAAATGGACTGAAACTTTCCCATGAAAAAACGTATATAGTGTTATTCAATAATGGTGATGATCCTGTTGATCTACCGTCTTTTAGACTTGATGGAATAACACTTCAGTATGTCCACTCAGTAAAATTCTTAGGAGTTTACTTCACAGCTAAATTGACATGGAAAGTTCACATTGATTATCTCTTAAACCAGGCTAGGAAAAGTTTAAATTTTTTGAAAATCTTAAGCAAGCAAAGCTGGTGCCAGGATGTAAAAACATTGAAACATCTGGCAATATCACTCGTTCGATCTAAGCTATCGTATGCTCAAGAAGCTTTCTTTTGTGCTCCTAAATATTTGTTGCAAAAACTGCAAAGTGTCGATAGCAAGGCTTTTAAATTATGCTTGGGAATCCCTGTACATGCTTCTACAGTAGGGACATATTCGGAAATTGATGTTTTGCCTTTAAACGAGTACAGAACACTCACTTTGGCAAAATATGTTGTGAAATGTACAGCTATGAAAGGTGTAAATGAAACAGAAATCTCTTTAAATCCATCTACTGATTACCCCAAACGAGCGAAAAAACATTTCCTGCTTGTCTACTATTGGCTCGTATTCTGCCCATTTGTAGATGCATATGCAAAGCAAGTATCCTAACCATCTTAAGGTATATACGGATGGATCATTGACAAAGAACAAAGACGCTGGATCTGCTTTTGTTATTCCATCACTTAAAGTAGATAAAGCATATTCAATAGGAAAAAATCGATCTATCTTAGTCGCCGAAATGATAGCTATACTAATGGCTTTGACATATTTAATTGATTTACCGCAATCAATCTTGCAAGTATTGTTATGTGTCGACTCAATGTCAGTACTACAATCTATTAAGTTTTTCAGTTCTAATTCTGAAAACTTTATTTTTAAAGGAAATATGTTATTTAATTCATATTTTGATGTGCAAGGGAACCGATTTAACTTTTTTCTCTGGTCCCTTCCCACTGTGGAATTTTGGGCAATGAATTCGCTGACAGATCTGCCAAAAAGGGGAGCAAAACTGAAATGAGTGCACAGTCACTTTCTGTCCCCTTGACTTTACAAGAGTGTCATCAAGCTTTAAAACAAGTGGCTTGGGACTTTTTTAGAAAGAAACAACCAGAACATCCCTTATTTGCGGGTTAATGCTCGAAATAGACATGTTCTCAGCTTTGATCAGGTTGAAGGCATTGAACACCTGCAGGTTCGTGATATGTATCAGTACAGAAACTTTGTTTCAGTATTCTATAGACTGAAACTCGACGCATTCAGAACGAAATATAGTGCAGGAACAAAATGCGTATGTGGTAAGGCAAACGTGTCGAGAGCCCACGTTTTATTGATTGTGTGACTCTTAAGGCGTACTTACCATGTTTATTAGGTATGACAGTGACTGATGTTTTTTCTGATATTGATTTTGCTTTCAAAGTTACCTTTTTGTTTAATATGTAGTCTGTTAGATATTTGCTATAATGTTATAAGTAGTAATTATTCCATATTTTGCGTGCACTTCCACACACCTATGCTTCACACACACTCTCTCTCTCTCTCTCTCTCTCTCTCTCTCTCTCTCTCTCTCTCGTCTAATATCACATAATTTTACTCCCTGGCGATGGCATGAATGTTATGGCACGATGTTTCTTTTAGCATCGACTCCCTGGCGACGACATGAATGTTATGGCACGATGTTTCTTTTAGCATCGACTCCCTGGCGACGACATGAATGTTATGGCACGATGTTTCTTTTAGCATCGACTCCTGGCGACGACATGAATGTTATGGCACGATGTTTCTTTTAGCATCGACTCCCTGGCGACGACATGAATGTTATGGCACGATGTTTCTTTTAGCATCGACTCCCTGGCGACGACATGAATGTTATGGCACGATGTTTCTTTTAGCATCGACTCCCTGGCGAGGACATGAATGTTATGGCACAATGTTTCTTTTAGCACCGACCCTGGCGATGGCATGAATGTTATGGCACGATGTTTCTTTTAGTATCGACCCTGGCGAGGACATGAATGTTATGGCACGATGTTTCTTTTAGCATCGACTCCCTGGCGATGACATGAATGTTATGGCACGATGTTTCTTTTAGCACCGACTCTCTGGCGATGGCATGAATGTTATGGCACGATGTTTCTTTTAGCACCGACCCTGGCAATGGCATGAATGTTATGGCACAATGTTTCTTTTAGCATGGACCCTGCGATCTCATGCTCCTTTTGACCACCGCTATACAATCTGTCCTTGAAAAAGACCAGACGCTCGACATATTGCAATAGATTTGGTTTTTTACATTGCTCGTTTGGTCTTTTCACTTCAACCCTCTCTGTCTGTCTGTCTATCTGTCTGTCTCTCTCTCTGTGTCTCTGTCTCTGTCTGTCTGTCTGTCTCTGTCTGTCTGTCTTCCCTCTCTCTCTCTCTCTCTCTCTCTCTCTCTCTCTCTCTCTCTCTCTCTTTCTCTCTCTCTCCCTCACATCAACGCGGAATAATTTACTGCTTGGCAACGGAAAATTGGAAAGCATGCACAAAAGACTGATAAAAGCACAGCTGCTAATCTGACCGAACAATTAATAAAGCATGTATCAGGGCAACCCTTCCTGGATGTTGTCTTACCAATCGTGCCAGACTTGAGCTCAGAGAGAGAGAGAGAGGGAGAGAGAGAGAGAGAGAGAGAGAGAGAGAGAGGAGAGAGAGAGAGGAGAGAGAGAGAGAGAGAGAGAGAGAGATGAGGTTCATAACAAAATGCTCTGTTGTGTCAGAGCACGTTTTTCTCGAGCGCATGTAATTCGAAAGAGTCATGAGTTGGCGTGCTTTGACATATTTGAAGTCGTTGTTATATGAAGGGTTGCAGTGTGTGTGTGTGTGTGCGTGTGCGTGCGTGCGTGCGTGTCTGTGTGTGTGTGTGTGTGTGTGTGTGTGTGTGTGGTGTGTGTGTGTGTGTGAGAGAGAGAGAGAGAGAGAGAGAGAGAGAGAGAGATTTCACGAACGTTTGGTACACTTTCCCGTCTGTTTGCCACCCTTTGCCTGCCACACCCTTTTAAAGATCTGAGACAACAGTTTGCCAAGCCTTTTTCAGTCGCGGACGGTAATAATTCAAAAAAAATTCTGGCTCAAAAAACTACTGAACAAAAAAAAGTGTATGAAACTATACTTTTCTGAAAGGAAATTGAACACTCTATCTTTTGATAACAATTGCAATCACATTCAAGAACACTGCAAAAAGTTTATGTCCAATGAAATAGGTTTATGTGTTTTTCACTCAATTTCTAAACATACTATCATATTAGTGTGAAACAAAAAAACAGTGAATTATTGTTAGAAAACAAAAGAATTATAAGGAAAAATGTATTTCCTTACCTTATGTGAAAAATATAAATCCCAAAGTTTTCAAATTGACCAGATACATGTCCACAGCTACATCTAGGTTGTTTGAAGGTTCAGAAAGAAATTTATGTGTCAGTGTTGCTTTTCTTCTTCTGTTATCCACCAGTATTATGACCACACAACACAAACACAATGATGATAAAAAATCACACATATGTACATAATCATATATCATATATACAGGACAGGAGACAGTGACTAAAGTTAGTTTTTTCTTTGTGTGGTACTCCTGGAAACAAGGCTGCACACACAGAGATGGTGTTGAAGGACACTGTCCACACACATAGTTTGTTTCCTTTGGGATGCCCCTCTTGCTGCACACCTTGCACCTCCTGCCTGATGAACACCCCCCCCCCCACCCCACCCCCACCCCCCCCCCAGTCTTTTCTAAGGTAGTGGGGGAAGTGCCTCTCCGTCAGTCATGCAATTTCTTCAGAACGGGGTAGAGCTGCTTGTGATGCTGGATTGTCGCCATACAGGAGGTCACTGATGACTTGCAGCTGGAACGTCAGAAAATCCAACTTGCTGTGTGTGTGTTTCTTGTGTGGCTGGGTGTTGTTAGGTGGCACAAGGGGCTGGGCCAACACACACACCTCTCCCTCTCCCCCTCTGTGCAGCAGCTTCCCGTCCTCTGCCTCTGGTCCCCCGTCCTCTGCCAACACCTGCTGACATAAAATAAAAGTCATGTTCACACACACACACACACACACACACACACACACACACACTCTCTCTCTCTCTCTCTCTCTCTCTCTCTCTCTCTCACACACACACACACACACACACACACACACACACACACACACACACACAAATAGCGCATGCACCATCACTACTTCTCACTCAGTCTTGTTTCAAGTATCTACTCAAAAACCATTTGATAGCACACACACACACACACACACACACACACACACACACACACAGAGTGAAATCAGAAACGCTCAGACAAAGTGCCACGCCCACACCACGCCCACCATGTGAAGTCTTCTGTTTTCTGGTAAATGCCATGTGATCAAAACCCATTCATCAGCACACTCGCACAAGACAATAACTATGAGTCGTACCTGTTCCCCTTCCAACGCTTGGCCGCCTATGTTGACGCGTGCTGGCTTGGCCACGAGCAGGCTGACCCGTTATGTGTGTGCCAGCTGTAGCAGACGACGCTTCTGCTTCACTCACAGTACTACCCTCCTTTTCTGAGCTGCGATCACTTGACGGGCCTTCGCCCACTTCAAAATCTGGGTCAGTGACGCTGTCATACTCTGCCTCCGGCTCTGCTCTGTTCTCACGAGCTATTCTGGCAATGTTGACGTAAAAACATCACCCCCCCCTCCTCTGAACAGCTGATTCGTCACCTTCGTCCTCATCCAGCGAGTCTTCTGACACACTGATGTCATCATAGGCAACAAAGTCTTCGTCCTCAATCAGTTGAAGAACTTCCTCAACATCAGTGGTAACAAACTCGCTGTAGTTTTTTTGTGCAGGCTTTTTCTTTTGACGCCACTTGGTCCCACTCGTGGTCTTCTTCAGCCATGTTGAACTCATGTGAAAATCGGCAGGGGGTGGTATCGGTAACAGCCCAAACTGACCACTTGTCTGCCTCGTTGGATTCTTTCACTCACGAATATTCATCGCAGACATATCGGACTTTTTTATTGGTGTGAATTGGGAAACCCCAAACTAAAGATAAAGATAGGAAAATTCATACGATGACGATCACGGATTTTTCCGTGCTGATGGGTTTCAGTTTCAAACCTGCAGTCACCTCACTGTCAAACTAGCTATCATACGCTAGCTTCACACTATGAAAATGGCAAATCGGAATAGCTCAGTCGGAGAGCGCCGGACTCGTAATCTTGGTGATCCTGAGGTTGCGGGTTCGAATCTCCGCCGGATCGTTTCGGTACAGAGGGATAATTTTTCTCGCAGAGTTTACATTGGTTCTGACTCCATTTTCCATACAGTCCTTCATATGAGACTATAAAGCGAAGTTCCGTGTGCGAACGCACGCATGGCGTCTTGCACACACGTAAAAATCCCATCACCAACTTTCGGAAGAGAAGGCCGGTTGGTATGGATGACACGTAACACATAGCATGCACCCTGCGTGAGAAATGGAAAGAATGAAGGAAGCAATTAAAATGAGTGAACGATATTGACTGGATGACACGGTAAACGACCGAATGAAGCGCCAACTGGCAGCTCTTCAGTCGGCTCTACCCAGGTAGGCAGCCCGTTGTGTAAACGAGTGTGGATTATTATAAAGCGCTTAGAGCTTGGTCTCTAGCCGAAGATGGGCGTTATATGTATTCATGATAATGATAATAATGATAATACAAATCGATCCAGATACCTCACAAAATTCAATTGAGTGAAGATGATCTCTCTCTCTCTCTCTCTCTCTCTCTCTCTCTGTTTCCACATTTTCCATTCTCTAATCCGCTATTTCTATGTTAGTCTGCAGATATAGTCACTTCATCTGAAACTGTATTTCTAGATCTGTCTGCTTCTCTTTGTCCATCTGTCATTTACGTCCCCTTCCCACCCCCCGCCTCTCCTATCTCTCTCTCCCCTCTCTCTCTCTCTGTTCACAAGAGTAGACCTTGTCTTGGTTGATAGAAGCTTTGAATCGTGACTAGCTCGGCTCAAGAATCGTTCAAAGATCGTGGACTGATGGGCCCTGGCGGCTTCCCCTATTGCTCGCCGGTACCGAATGATCTGTCAATCCATACCGCTATTGTTCGCCGGTACCGAATGATCTGTCAGTCCATACTCGCCGGTACCGAATGATCTGTCAGTCCATACCTCTATTGTTCGCCGTTACCGAATGATCTGTCAGTCCATACCTCTATTGCTCGCCGGTACCTAATGATCTGTCAGTCCATACCTCTATTGTTCGCCGGTACCGAATGATCTGTCAGTCCATACCTCTATTGCTCGCCGGTACCTAATGATCCGTCAGTCCATACCGCTATTGTTCGCCGGTACCGAATGATCTGTCAGTCCATACCTCTATTGCTCGCCGGTACCTAATGATCCGTCAGTCCATACCTCTATTGTTCGCCGGTACCGAATGATCTGTCAGTCCATACCTCTATTGTTCGCCGGTACCGAATGATCTGTCAGTCCATACCTCTATTGTTCGCCGGTACCGAATGATCTGTCAGTCCATACCTCTACCCGTCCCTCAAACGACTTGTATAGCTGACTAGCTGTAATGCGTTGAAACACTCTGTGCCTCGATCTCTTCAGCTATCAAGCAGCAACAACTACAAAAACTCATGATGTCTTCATTCCCAAAACATCCCGACTCCCGTTGAACTGTATGTCGGAATCGGTTTCAAATTATACGGAAAAAAAAACGGGCCAAAATGTGCTCTC
>JADBJO010007926.1:47500-52500 GCA_016801955.1 Conus betulinus
GGGTCTGTAAAGAAGGCAGTATGCATGTTATTGGGTCTTTAAAGAAGGCAGTATGCATGTTACTGGGTCTGTAAAAAGGCAGTATGCATGTGTTTGGGTCTGTAAAGAAGGCAGTATGCATGTTATTGGGTCTGTAAAGAAGGCAGTATGCATGTTATTGGGTCTGTAAAGAAGGCAGTATGCATGTTATTGGGTCTGTAAAGAAGCAGTATGCATGTTATTGGGTTCTGTAAAGAAGGCAGTATGCATGTTATTTGGGTCTGTAAAGAAGGCAGTATGCATGTTATTGGGTCTGTAATGAAGGCAGTATGTATGTTATGGGTCTGTAAAGAAGGCATTATGCATGTTATTGGGTCTGTAAAGAAGGCACTAAGCATGTTATTGCGTCTGTAAAGAAGGCAGTATGCATGTTATTGGGTCTGTAAAGAAGGCAGTATGCATTTTATTGGGTCTTTAAAGAAGGCAGTATGCACGTTATTGGGTCTGTAAAGAAGGCAGTATGCATATTATTGGGTCTGTAAAGAAGGCAGTATACATGTTATTGGGTCTGTAAAGAAGGCAGTATGCATGTTATTGGGTCTGTAAAGAAGGCAGTATGCATGTTACTGGGTCTGCAAAGAAGGCAGTATGCATGTTACTTGGGTCTGTAAAGAAGGCAGTATGCATGTTATTGGGTCTGTAAAGAAAGGCAGTGTGCATGCTATTGGGTCTGTAAATGAGGCAGTATGCATGTTATTGGGTCTGTAAAGAAGGCAGTATGCATGTTATGGGGTCTGTAAAGAAGGCAGTATGCACGTTATTGGGTCTGTAAAGAAAGGCAGTGTGCATGGTGATGAGTATCCTTTTATGACTAAGTTAACATGTTAAGATCGCCGTATACAACGTCTTAGTATTGCTGTAAGAGATCCCGTTTATAACTTCTTTGAAATAATGGTAAAGTCGTATAATTTTCAACTTTATATGCGATCCCTTTTATATGGCGTATGCGTGCATTCACCACACACAAATAAATGATCATGTTATCACTATCCTGATCTGATTATTTGTTCATTTTAAAGGGGTTAGATTTGAGTTCAAACTGTGTGTGTGTGTGTGTGTGTGTGGGGGGGGGGGGGGGGGGCTTGCACATGCTTCATGAAGTGAGATTCTCTGTTTTTCTGTCTGTCTGTCTGTCTGTCTGTCTGTCTGTCTGTCTGTCTCTTCATTCACTCGTCTGCCCTTCCCCACTCTTTCTTTCCTGTTCCTTCTCCATCAGTTTCTCCATCCCATTCACTAACCCTTCCTTAGTTCCACTTCCCCTTGCTTCCCTCTCTCCATTTCTCTATGATTTGCCCTTTGCGGTCGGCTGAGCTATAAACAACATTCTCTCTCTCTCTCTCTCTCTCTCTCTCTCTCTCTCTCTCTCTCTCTCTCTCTCCTCTTGTCTCTCTCTCTGACCCTTGTCTCAGTCTCACAACTAGATGTAGGTTGGGACTTCATAAGTTAAGCGATGTCATTCCTGATCTGTTCAAAGCGTTTTATTTCTCCACCAGCACTGAGGCAGTTGTGACGCACATCAAGAAAAACAGGCAATGACGGACTCGAAAAAAAAGAGGTTCACGAGGCAAAACGGTTTCCTCTAGCGCAAATAATTCGAAAGGGTCGTGGGTTGGCGTGCTTTGAGGAATTTGAAGTCATTGCTGCTGCTGCTGCTGCAGCTCTCTCTCTCTCTCTCTCTCTCTCTCTCTCTCTCTCTCTCTCTGTCCCTCTGTCTGTGTGTGTCTGTGTGTCTCTCTCTGTGTGTGTGTTTGTGTGTGTGTGTGTGGTGTGTGTGTGTGTGTGTGTGTGTGTGTGTGTGTGTGTGTGTGTGTGTGTGTGTGTGTGTGTGTTGTGTGTGTGTGTGTGTGTGTGTGTGTGTGTGTGTGTGTGTGTGTGTGTGTGTGTGGTGTGTGTGTGTGTGTGTGTGTGTGTGTGTGGTGTGTGTGTGTGTGTGTGTGTGTGTGTGTGTGTGTGTTTGTGTGTGTTGTGGAGGGAGAGAGAGAGAGAGAGAGAGAGAGAGAGAGAGAGAGAGAGAGAGAGAGAGAGAGAGAGAGAGAGAGAACCCATGTAGCAATACTCTCGCTTCCATGTGTACGCGTTTATATATCTTGCTCATACGTTTGTCTTTATAAGTTATTCGGGAAGTAATCACTTACGAAAAGAAAACTAGATGGAAAGTTACATGGTGGAAAACTGTCACCTGATTACATTGAAAACTGCTTCTTTGACAACCCGTCTGACACGAGCTTAAAGACTACCACATGCTAGCTTGCCACGCTGAAAGCAGAAAATCGATCCAGAGATATCACAAACTTTGAACTGCTTAAGACTCTCTCTCTCTCTCTCTCTCTCTCTCTCTCTCTCTCTCTCTCTCTCTCTTGGGTGGGTGGGGTGGAGGGCATTCGCGTGCGTGCGCGTGTGTGTACATTGATCTTCCCTCCCCTAACATCCCGTGTCTTCCATCGTTCCACTCGTTCAATCACTTTGTCTGAATCTGCATTTCTGTATCTGTCTGCACTCTGTATGTCATTCTGTCATTCCATATATCAGTCTGTCTGTGTGTTTTGTCTGCCTGTCTGTCTGTCTGTCTCTCTATTGCTCTTTGTCTCTCTCTCTCTCTCTCTCTCTCTCTCTCTCTCTCTCTCTCTGTGTCTGTCTGTCTGACTGTCCGTCTGCCTCTTTTTTCTTTTTTTTTTCTCTTCTTTTTTTCCTCTCTCTCTCTCTCTCTCTCTCTCTCTCTCTCTCTCTCTCTCTCTCTGTACTCTCCTATACTCAGTGTATAACCAGATATTAGCTTGGACGTTGGGAGTCTTAAAAAGTGACTCACACCCAGCTCAAGAATCGTGTGAAGATGGCAGACTGACGGGCACTAGCAGCTGCCCATATTGCCGGCACTGCCGAATGATCCCCGGTCTCTGCCCGTCTCTCCCATGGGCATGTGTAGCCAGCACGACTGCAGCACAGGTGGAACTGTCCATTCTGCTGCTCATGTTAAGCAGAAATAACCAGACAACTCGGGATCTTTTTTTTTTTCATCGTTTCAAAAACCCGACCCAGGAAAACTACAAAGGCGAATCAACTTCGAAATCACGCAAAAAAAAAAAAAAAAAAAAAAAAAAAAAAAAAAAAAAAAAAGAAAAAGAAAAAGAAAAAAAAAAGCGCGCCAAATTGCGTTCTTTGACCTCTTTAATTGACACCTATCGTATTTCATTTTATGACATTCTTCTTCCCGATTGATTTGTGTCAGATGTCTCCAAGAGACACAGTGGCCGCAGATTCATTCAAATCCAAAGGCGATTTTGTTGTTCATATTTTTGAGACCTAATCTTGTCTGCCGTACTTACTGACATTAAAAAAGTAACGACCAACAGACGGACAAACAAACAAACGAATGAACAAACACATGTACTGAAAAGACATTAAAAACGGATTATGATTGCATTTTATTTCACTCTTTACAGCAATCACACTATATTATCTATCTATCTATCTATCTATCTATCTATCTATCTATCTATCTATCTATCTATCTATCTGTCTATCTGTCTATCTATCTATCTATCTATATGACACCAAGAGCACAGACAGAATCAGCCGTGTCTCCCTGATGAGTCCGATCCAGCGGACGAAAGGCCTAGGAGCAGGCAATACAAATTTATGTGCCTTCGAGAGGGATTACGATGGTTCCCTCAAGCAGCTAGTGAAGGGCTTCTCATATTTATAATATATTCCCCCCATTTTCTTCATCTTCATTTTTTTTTTTCATAAGCTCAAATCTTTGCCAAGTCATTACTACAACGACTGAAGAATTGTTAGCCTGCACTTGTTTTTTCCCCCACTACTTAATTGTTCAGCATATATATATATATATATATATATATATATATATATATATATATATATATATATATATATATATTGACCAGTGTGCAATTTGAAACAAGATGTACTGATGCTGACGAAGACTTAATAAAGGGCGAAAGCTTTAAAAACAAACAAACAAACATGAAGAGTGTGTGGCTGGTGTGCCTGCGTTTATTTTTGTACTCTGTGACTGGCCAGTTTCTGGATCAGCAGTGCACCCACACATCACTGAGTGGTGCCCAGCAGATTGTAGGATTTTACCTTTATCATTATCATTTCATATATATATATATTGATACGTCAGGTTTGTCTCTTGTAAACCCAATTTTTACGTTTGCCATGTTAATGCCTTATACCTTCTGTCACCGTCCTTCCTTGCTGACTCACCCTAAGCTCCCCCCCCCCCCCCCCCCACCACACACACACACACACACCGTCTTCTGCTGGCCCTGACTGAAGACTTGCCCTAACCACCCCCCCACTTCCCAAACACTATCCTCCCACCCTTCTGCTCTCCCCCCCCCCCCCCCCCCCCCCCCCCCCCCCCCCCACCCAGAAAAAAAAAAAGAAACTGCCCACATAAATCTCCACGGACTCACAGACTGCCATTTCGCATGCTCGCTAGGTGATCATGCATCATGTGGCCTTTAGTTGTGTCAGGACTGATGTGGGGATCACAAACAACAAGCACACAATGTGGTTTGTTTCCAGGGGCGGAGCTGACGTGTCCCCCGTTCAATCAGCCGGTGGGGTCCCTAGCTGTTGCTCTCACTGTTCATCGACTTGTTGCGGGGTCCGCCGTGCACCATCTTCGCTTGTTGGCCCTCAGACAGATGAGCGAGTTCCCAGCGGGCACAAGCGTGTTGTTACTGCATCTGTCTCCTCATGCAGATGCAGACAGGGGGGCTGGACGGATCGATGGGGGGGGGGGGTGGGGGGAGGGGGGGGTGGGGGGGGGGGGGGGGTAAGGGGGGGGGGCACTACCTTGCTGTGTCCTTGGTGTCCTTGTCTTAGTGGTAGTTGGAAGGGGTGACGACGTGCATGGCTCTCTCCCTGTCTGTCTGTCTGTCTGTCTGTCTCTCTCTCATTGATCTTGGTGGCTTTCTTTCTACTCTTCC
>JADBJO010007926.1:57500-60000 GCA_016801955.1 Conus betulinus
CACAGAGACGTAGCTGGTAAACAAGACCTTGTCGTTCCAATCTTCCAATAAGATCGTGTGCAGATTTCTTTTAATTCGGGCTAACAGCTGACGTGGTCTGTCTTGTTACCAATAGTTCGCCATTGCCCATCGTTTCGTCTTATTTTCCTGAGCGATCACTTTTGATTTTGTTTCATCTCCGTTTCGTGAAAAGACCCTTAGCAATGGTGCTGGGATGTGAAAATGTAGAGCAGCGATGGAAGGGGACTTTGTGCGGGTTGTGGCAGGGTTACACATGCACAAGTGTACGTGTGTGTATGCACATATAAACACGAACAGGTGCACGTGGATACAGAGAGAGAGAGAGAGAGAGAGAGAGAGAGAGAGAGAGAGAGAGAGAGAGAGAGAGAAGAAAGAGTGTGTGTGTCTCTTTCTCTGTCTTTCTGTTCTCTCTCTCTCTCTCTCTCTCTCTCTCTCTCTCTCTCTCTCTCTCTCTCTCTCTCTCTCTCTCTCTCTCTCATGAAACTTATTCCGTTAAAATATCATAGACGCCCAGCACTGTTCAAGTTAGTCTGTCTTTTGTCGTCAAAAAATTACAACGTTGCAAGAAACCTTGCTTTATATCTGTACAAATCATTTAAAAGAAGGAGTGATTTGACATAGGTAATTTGCATATGCTGAGAATGTTAAAATTTTGGTGATAAAATACCTTGTTTAATTATGTTCTTTATTACTCTCACCCCCATTCAAATGGGGCTGTGGCCTTTCTGAATAAAATTTCATCATCGTTATCGTTATCGTTATCGTTATCGTTATCGTTATCTCTCTCTCTCTCTCTCTCTCTCTCTCTCTCTCTCTCTTCCAACTCTCATGTTTCTTCCTACTACCTACTTACTGCAGCCATCACCCGTCCTCCTCTCAAATCCCTCCCCACCTTCCATTTTCTTTTACGTACCTACCCTTTTCAACCGATCTCTTATCAGTCGAAGTGCCAATGCCAACAGCAGACAAGTGGCCCCAGGAGCAACAGTCAAGCAGAAAGCCAGCCAGCAACCACCATGACCCACCACGACTAACCACCTCACTCTAGCTGCCCCCACAGTAAAGGCCACAGTACCAGGCCTTGCAGTAAGCTGAGGAAATAGAGGGAACAGGAGACGTGCTGATAAGACAAGTCATTAGTTTGTGCAGTGGACCGCAACACACACTGACTCCTCTGCGGAGCCACGCTGGTTGGCAAGGAGGGAGGGAAATCCATTGCGACACCACTTTGGGGTGTCACAATATTGATCCTCCATCTGCTTTTGGGGGTATGAGCATGAAGAATAAGGCGGGATGGGGGGTGGGTGGTAGGGGTGGGGGTGATGGATGGGGATGAATGAGCGTGAGGGGCGTGAGGTTGTTGGAAGAGTTATTGGATTGAGGGGGAAGGGCACAATATTGATTTTTTTTTTCTTCAGGAAGATGGTGCAGGCTGCACGTACTGTCGGTCATGGCAGAAAGAGGTGTCAGGCTGGGCGTTGGGAAAGGGGGGGGGGAATAAGAGTTGATGGGAGAGAGAATGGAGGGTGGTGACTAAGTATTGTGGAGAGGAGGGGCCTTTTGTCTTTTTCTGTCCAATCCATTCCTTTTATCGTTTAGCTTACCACAGCAAGATTTGATGCTGTAATGAAGATCACACATAAATGCCATTTGTTTGCATATTTCTTCAGTTTTTTTTTTTCTGTCGGTAAGTCATTAAAACCCACAATGTTTGGAGTCAGCCGTATGATATTTCGTTTAGAACAAAGGACAGAACAGCATATAGCACTAAACAGGTAAGAAACCTTGCATCATGCCATTTTCAAATATTTGACACAGACAAACCTGCTGAAATGAATGGCATGAGCTAAAAATCCAATTTGTGTAGTTCAAAGAGATCAAAACAGCACAACTGGGCGCAGTTTACGTGATATTGTCAAGCGAACTTTGCTAAGTTCTGTTTTTTTTTTCTGCTTTTGAGGAGATTAGGGGATGGACTGCATCAGCGGAATGACAGCTTTGCTGAGCACACAGACCCATGAGAGGAATGGGCGGATGTCGGGAATTGTCAAGACAGCTTTCCAGTACCGGTGTAACAGTCCATTCTTACCCCCCCCCCCCCCCCCCCTCTGGAACTTACCCCAGGGGAAGTCTGGGCTAGCCTGCTTTTACCCCCGGGGTCATTCCAGGACTAGCTGGAACTTACCCCCCCCCCCCCCTAGTTGGAACTGACCCTTCCAGTCCTCTACATTGTACAAGGTACACAGACACTCAGGAGACACTAATTAGGTGTAAAAATACTTAAAATATCTGATGTACATTAAAGTGACCAATGGTCAGTGACACTGACCACTGGTTGTCTGCATTGCACAAGGTATACGAACACTTATGAGACGCTGATTAACTGTAACATAGTCGAAATATCTGATTTACGTCATAATGACCAGTGGTCAGTGGTACTGACCACCAGTCGTCTGCATTGTACAAGGTACACAGGTAC
>JADBJO010007926.1:67500-70000 GCA_016801955.1 Conus betulinus
AACAAACAAAAAAACAAAACAAAACAAAACAAAACAAAAAAAAGAAGAAGAATTAGCAAATAAAAAATAGAACTAAAAATGGGAATAACAAGAATGAAGAGGAAGGAGAGAGAGTGGGGTAGGGAGTGAGGTGGGCTGGGGGAACATATGTAAATGTACTACAACGTACAAGATTAGCATGCATGAAAACAGACAGTAAAATGAATATGACAAAGTACTACATATTTTTGAACACACACATACACGCACGCTGGCATGCAGAGAGAGAGAGAGAGAGAGAGAGAGAGAGAGAGAGAGAGAGAGAGAGAGAGAGAGAGAGAGAGAGAGAGAGAGAGAGAGAGAGAGAGAGCAAGGCACAACATGCAATTATTTTTGTAGGCATGAAAATACGTAGAAGGTATTAGCATAGTGAGATGGGGGTGGGGGGGGAGGAGGGGGGTAGAAAAGAATAATAGAGAGAGAGAGAGAGAGAGAGGAGAGAGAGAGAGAGAGAGAGAGGAGAGAGAGGATGTAAAGGAGAGGGGGGTACAGCATGAAATATAATAATTTGAAAAGGAAATGTACTAAAACGTACAATATTTAGCATGTATAAAATCAGACAGTAACATGAATATGACAAAGCATGTAAGGAATTCGGAACACATACACGCACGCACGCACAGACAGACGGACGGAGAGAGAGAGAGAGAGAGAGGAGAGAGAGAGAGAGAGAGAGAGACAGACAGACAGACAGACAGACAGACAGACAGACAGACAGACAGACAGAGAGACACACAGAAAGAAAAAACCTTTAAATGTGTGTGTGTGTGTGTGTGTGTGTGTGTGTGTGGTGTGTGTGTGTGTGTGTGTGTGTGTGGTGTGTGTGTATGTGTGAGTGTGTGTGTGCACGTGTATGAGCTTGACACCAGATCTTGAGTGATCTGTTATAACGTTCGAAGAAATAGATAAAAAAAAAACAAAAAAAAAAAAAAAACCGAACGGAAAATCCTTTTCAATGACAAGCTTGTTCAAAGTTTGTGAATGATATTTGTTCTCTGTTACTGTAAAAGATGAAAATATATAAATAAATGAAAATAGAACAAACGAAACGAAATGAAATTAAGATACCCAGGACTGAAATCTTTCCTTGTATTTCTGCTAATCCCATCTTCTGTGTCTGTTTATCTGTTTTACTTCTTGAAAACAATCCCTCCCTCCCCCACTCATCCCATGCACACCTGTCTCTCTCTCTCTCTCTCTCTCTCTCTCTCTCTCTCTCTCTCTCTCTCTCTCTGTGTGTCTTTTATCATATCGACACCAAATTAGATGAGAGCATAGCAACAGAGAATTGGAAAGCACACGGAAGCCGATAAAGCGCAGACGCTAAGATAACAGCACAATTAATTAACCACTTGTCAGGGCAACCTTCCTTGATGCCGTGTTTCCAGCTATGCCAGACTTCTGCCAGCACTCGGAGGAAACCTAGCACTATAAGGCTGATGAACGTGGTGCAGTGGTCAGTGACATTGTTTAACGACTGGAAAGTCATGGATTCGAAACCCACCAGTCCAGTGATGATTGTAGGTGTGTTTGGCTCATATTGGTTCTGATCAAGAGTTAATCAGTAGAAAGATGAAAAGCTGAAGCCGCAAAAAACCCGTGACGGTACAAAGTGTCCGCAGGTACAAAGTGTCGCACGTGTGTGTGTGTGTGTGTGTGTGTGTGTGTGTGTGTGTGTGTGTGTTTGGTCACACTGATCGATTTGCTTTGCCGTGCAAGATTATGGTCTACCAATGTGCTGTTTGGCCGATTTCAGCCTATCACCCCACCCTTAAGCCGATAACTGAGGGCTGAGTGGGTGTTCACTTTTGGCACATGTATCTGTGGGCAACAGTTTGTCATATTGTTCGTTGGCTATATCAACTCTTCCCCAGCATTTATGGCACAAAACCCTCAACGTCGTTGAACAAGCTTGGTTCTGGGAGAAGAGAGAAGGGGGAGAGAGAAACCCATACAACTTTGACAACTTGTCAGTACTTTTGCTCCCATAAGAAAACCTAACACAGAGTAACTTTTATTCAAGACTGGCACAGCCTTTTAAACTTCAATAAAGTCAGACAAATACAAAGACGAACAATCTAATTTGGGGGGAAAAACAAGGGCAGGCCAACAACTCAACTGTCTTCATAGTCATGACTTGGCAAAATTTGGACTTAAGAGTGTGTGTGTGTGTGTGTGTGTGTGTGTGGTGTGTGGGGGGGGGGGGGGGGGGGGGGGGGGGGGGGGAGGGGGGCTGAAGATAGAGAAACATGAAATTAAGAAAATATATTACAGATATGAAACCTCTTCACTAGCTGCATAAGGGGACCTATCGCAATCCCTTTTGAAGGCAGATATATTTGTCTTGCCTGCTCCGAGGCCTTTCCCTGCCTCATTTCATTTCCAGCCTGTCAGTACTGTTTATATAATCAAAGCATGGGAAAAGAATGCTGCTGTAATGAAAGTTAGATCGCCTTAATGA
>JADBJO010007926.1:75000-77500 GCA_016801955.1 Conus betulinus
GTTAAAAAAAAAAAAAAACCTTTTTCCACCGTAAAATCTCAGATCCGATGAAATGTGTTAATCTCTTTCAAGAGTTTGAAGATCGCATTAGCCTCTCTGAACAATATTTTCATGGAATCTGCAGTAAAATGTTTGTGGTCTCACATCATGCAAGTCCCAATAATAAGAGACATTATGACATGTTTGGAAGAAACAACAGGAAAATGGATGACCGCATGTGTACCTTGAAGGAAGAATTGCGAGATGGCGCGACAACTATCACAGAGGTGGAAAACCGAAATCTTAGCTCTCTATCGTCGTATCGCAATGGTTCAAAAACTTTCTGAGAAACTGACTTATCAATGTTCGGTGTCGATAACTGAATTCTATACTTTAAATTCCTCATCACGATGAATCTTCCTGTTATGTACTGGTCATACTTATGTATGATTTTTGTTTTATACACAACCCCCCCCCCCCCCCCCCCCCCCCCCCGCCCCCCCCGCCCCCCCCCCCCCCCCCCCCCCCCCCTTTCCCCACCCTTGTGAAGGGGTTTTGTAAAGCTTTAAGCTTATCACATCCATTTATTCTCTCTCTCTCTCTCTCTCTGTTTCTCTCTGTCTCTGTTCTCTCTCTCTCTCTCTCTCTCTCTCTCTCTCTCTCTCTCTCTTATAAGGGCAGACAAGTTTTATTTTCTGTAAAACGCACTTTTCTTTTTGCTCCAAGTGTGTGTGTGTGTGTGTGTGTGTGTGTGTGTGTATGTGAAAGAGTCTGAACTAGGGGCAAACTATTTGTTGATGCGTTTCAAAGACACGCAGTTCAATAATTTCATCCATTGTCTGGGTCAAACTTATTTTTTGACATTTCATCATCATCATCATCATCATCATCTTCATCATCATCATCATCATCATCATCATATCTTCTTCTCTTCTTCTTCTTCCTCCTCCTCCTCCTCCTCCTCCTCCTCCTCTCTCTGTCTCTGCCTGTCTGTCTGTCGACGGAGCCGGACGTTGAAGCACGGAGCCGGACGTTGAAGCACGGAGCCGGACATTGAAGACACAGAGCCGGACATTGAAGGACAGAGCCGGACAGAGCCGGACATTGACAAGGACAGAGCCCATTGGACACGGAGCCGGACATTGAAGCGGACGGAAACACGGAGCCGGACATTGAAGGACGGAGCCGGACGTTGAAGGACGGAGCCGGACATTGAAGGACAGAGCCGGACGTTGAAGGACGGAGCCGGACGTTGAAGGACGGAGCCGGACGTTGAAGGACGGAGACCGGACATTGAAGGACGGAGCCGGACATTGAAACACGGAGCCGGACGTTGAAGCACGGAGCCGGACGTTGAAACACGGAGCCGGACGTTGAAACACGGAGACGGAGCCGGACGTTGAAGCACGGAGCCCGGACGTTGAAGCACGGAGCCGGACGTTGAAACACGGAGCCGGACGTTGAAAACACGGAGCCGGACGTTGAAGCACGGAGCCGGACATTGAAACACGGAGCCGGACGTTGAAACACGGAGCCGGACGTTGAAACACGGAGCCGGACGTTGAAACACGGAGCCGGACGTTGAAGCACGGAGCCGGACGTTGAAGGACGGAGCCGGACGTTGAAGGACGGAGCCGGACGTTGAAGACGGAGCCGGACATTGAAGGACGGAGCCGGACATTAAAGGACAGAGCCGGAGGAGCCGGACATTGAAGGACAGAGCCGGACATTGAAGGACAGGAGCCGGACATTGAAAGCACGGAGCCGGACGTTGAAACACGGAGCCGGACGTTGAAACACGGAGCCGGACGTTGAAAACACGGAGCCGGACGTTGTTGAAGCGGACGGAGCACGGAGCCGGACGTTGAAACACGGAGCCGGACGTTGAAGCACGGAGCCGGACGTTGAAACACGGAGCCGGACGTTGAAACACGGAGCCGGACGTTGAAGCACGGAGCCGGACGTTGAAGCACGGAGCCGGACGTTGAAACACGGAGCCGGACGTTGAAACACGGAGCCGGACGTTGAAACACGGAGCCGGACATTGAAACACGGAGCCGGGACGTTGAAGCACGGAGCCGGACATTGAAGCACGGAGCCGGACGTTGAAACACGGAGCCGGACATTGAAGCACAGAGCCGGACGTTGAAACACGGAGCCGGACGTTGAAACACGGAGCCGGACGTTGAAACACGGAGCCGGACGTTGAAGCAAGGAGCCGGACGTTGAAGCAAGGAGCCGGACATTGAAGGACGGAGCCGGACATTGAAACACGGAGCCGGACGGAAGCCGGACGTTGAAGGACGGAGCCGGACGTTGAAGGACGGAGCCGGACGTTTGACGGAGCCGGACATTGAAGGACAGAGCCGGACATTGAAGGACAGAGCCGGACATTGAAGGACAGAGCCGGACATTGAAGCACGGAGCCGGACGTTGAAACACGGAGCCGGACGTTGAAAACACGGAGCGGACGTTGAAACACGGAGCCGGACGTTGAAGCACGGAGCCGGACGTTGAAACA
>JADBJO010007926.1:82500-83658 GCA_016801955.1 Conus betulinus
GAAGGGTAGAGTTAGGGATTATGAGTGGGAGGAGGAGGAAAGGAAGGAGAGGGGCTAGATCGAGCATTGAACGCAAGAAGAATAATAATAGAAAGAATAAGAATAAGAATAATAAGAAGGAAGACAGAAGAAGAAGAAGAAGCCGAAGCAGAGTAACAACAGCAAGAACAACAAAAACAGACAACTTCCCATGGCAGATATACCAACCGAGCAGACTCTAATATGTCGAATCATAATCTTCAGTTGACCTGGCTGTCATGGTCTTAGGGTGAATGTGTTGCTGGTGTGCGTGCGTGTGTGCTTGGTGTGTGTGTGTGTGTGTGTGGAGTGTGTGTGAGTGATGGGTGTGTGTGTGTGTGGGTTGTGTGGGTGTGTGTGTGCGTGCTTGCGTGCGTGTGCGTGTGATAGATATTTTTGGTGTTATAAGAGTGTGTTTGGGTGGTGGTGTACGTAGTCGTTTATTTGTGTGGTGTGAGTGTGTGTGTATGTGTGTAGTTTGTGATTGTGTGTAGTTGTTTGATGTAGTGTGTTGTGTGTTGATCACTTGTGTGTGTAATAGTGGGAATAAAAAAGGGTTATGATGTGTGATGTGCGCTTAGCGTGACCGTGGTGCGGTGTGTATATGATAAGTGTAATGTGTGTGTTTGTGTATAATGTGTGTAGCGAAAGCTGTTTGTTGTGTGTGTTTTTGTGTGAGTGGGGGTGTGTGTAGTGTGTGTGAAATGTGGCGGAGAAGGGGTAAAGTAGGGAGGGGTGGGGGGTAGGTGAAAGTGTGGTAAAGGGGGGAAAGGGGGGAAGTGGGTGTCGTGTGAGAAGGTGGAAGAGGAGACGAGGAGAGGAATAAGGCGGGGGGAGAGGGAAGAGTAGGGCAGCGAGCGGGGACGGGGAGGAGGGAGGAGAGTAGAGGATTGTAGAAGAGTTGAGGGGGGGGTATCGCAATGATGAAGGGTGCGGTGCGACAGTGGGCGAAACCACAAACAAGCGACACAACACATCACCCCAACAAAAAAAAAAAACAACAAAAACAAAAAAAATCTTTAGGATGGTGGCCAGGTTTCGACGGAGTGTTGAGTTAAGGGAATATCTATATAATATATGGGGAGTGATTTCCGACAGGCCAGGGACGGGGAGAGGAGGTAAGAGGAAGGGAGGAAGGGA
>JADBJO010007926.1:94151-104045 GCA_016801955.1 Conus betulinus
ACACACGCACGAACACACACACACACACACACACACACACACACACACACACACACACACACACACACACACACGCCTTCTTTGTTCCATCTCTCATCAAAACAGGTCAGGGCGATCTTTTCGTTTCCTAAAATTTTCGCATTTAGTAAGTCGTCGTTTGTTTGTATGCTGGAAGGCTACAAACTACTTTTGTTTCGTACTGGGAAACATGTGTGCATGTGTGTGCGAGTACGAAGTGTGCATGTGTGTGCGTGTGTGCGTGCGTACGTGCGTGTGTGTGTGTGTGTGTGTGTGTGTGTGTGTGTGTGTATGTGTATGTGTGTGTGTGTGTGTGTGTGTGTGTGTGTGTGTGTGTGTGTGTACGCGCGCGCTTGCGCGCGCGTGTGTGTGTATGTGCGTGCGCACGTGTGCGTGTGCGTGCGTGCGTGCGTGCGTGAGTGAGTGCGTGCATATGTACGTGCGCGCGTGTGTGTTTGAGAGAGTGAGAGAGAGAGAGAGAGAGAGAGACAGAGAGAGAGACAGAGAGAGAGACAGAGAGAGAGAGAGAGAGAGAGAGAGAGAGAGAGAGAGAGAGAGAGAGAGAGTACACAACGCTGTTATCAAAGAAAAGAGCGGAATGTTTTCATTCAGAATCTGAATAATGCCTTCAGATCGATAAGGATGTGCGCCTAAATAAGGGACTATTACAAATGGATTTCTTTAAGACACCAACGCAAGATCGAAAACGCTTCCAAAAGTCAGTGCTGCCGTTGAAATTCGTTTTTTTTTTTTCATGCATGCACAGCCTCTGCAACTGTGATTGCGCTGCCGAGAGAACAAACAGAGGAAGCATCATCTTCACTTCAAAGGCTCCAATGCTGTGTAGAAATATGAAAATAAATAGCCGCTAAATCAATTTTCACAAACACTTCAGCACCGAGCCTTTGACAATTAGACTTCTACAGGCAAAACATACAGAAACAAATGACAAAACTATCAGAATGAGAACATGACGGGGAAAGCAAGACAAAACAAAACACACCCCGGGAAAAAAAAGAAAGAAAACACGTCCTCAGTCGCTTTGAAAATGTCTTGACAGGGATTTCTAAAGGAGGAGGCTGGATGGAGAAGGGGAGAGGAGATGGAAAGACGAGATAAAAAAAAGGGGGTGTGTGTGGGGGGCATTAATTTTGAATAATAAATCTTTCACCACCGACAGCAATAGGAGTGTTTGAGTTATGTGTTGTGAGCAGAACCATTCTTCTCTCTCTCTCTCTCTCTCTCTCTCTCTCTCTCTCTCTCTCTCTCTCTCTCTCTCTCTCTCTCTCTCTCTCTCTCTCTCTCTGTGTCTCTGTCTCTGTCTGTCTGTCTCTCTCTCTCTCTCTCTCTCTCTCTGTCTCTCTCTCTCTCTGTCTCTCTGGCAGTTTCTCTCTCTGTCTCTCTCTCTCTCTCTCTCTCTCTCTCTCTCACACACACACACACACACACACACACACACACGCATGCACAAGTTGTCAGTCACCACATTCTTACACACACACACACGCACACACACACACGCACACGCACGCACACACACACACACACACACACACACACACACGTCCGCGCGCGTGCGTGTGCACAGCTCACCACTCTTTAGACAACCTTTGGTCATAGAAGAGAACGCGAAACCAAAAACGCTCAACATTAGAAGAGACTTGAATAACGGCAAGAAGTCAACAAACAAGATCCATGGCCAAGTGAAAAAGACAATGATGCTGAAAGTGATCAAAGACCGCGTGAATGCACACGCAGTCAAAATCGTTGCCAAAGAACAAGAGAGAGTCTAAGCTAGATGGAGTACAATAGAACAGATTTTTAAGTCTACGACTTCTGTGAGAGAAATGTAGTCAACCCCAACAGAAAATGCACCATGTTTTTGATGGACTCCAAGAAAGCGTGCAATAGGATGTGAGACACATGCGCTGCCTGCCACAAGACAGAAAATATAACGTGGGCAAGAAACTGACTGTAAGTATACAAAGGCCTGCAGCGCCGTGCCTGTTCAAGGCTTAATGGAGATAAGGTTTAATAATCATCAGGATTCTGTCAAGGCTGTCTCTTATCACCCACATTATTCAGCATTTTTCTTGGAACACTATGATGGCAGATGCACTGGAAGCTCACATGAGTACAACCACTGGAGGGTAAATAAATGTTCATTATGATATACACAGGCTGACAGGAAATAAAGAAGAGCTCGCTAACCCGCTTACCAGCTAGAGGAACATTTTGATGTGGCAGAAAACACAACGAAGATGGCTAACCGATTCAAAGATCACCGTCAGTAGACGAACGTAGAGACTAAAACAGTTCAAACATCCTGACCCCATCATCAGTCAAGCAGAACCATAGATTTCAAAGATTAAAAAACAACAAAAAACAACGTGTGGTACTCGCAAAAATAAGCTGAATTCGAAGAAAGCAGAACATTGCTCTGATACTCAAGCAGAAGATGTTGCACACAGTAGTGCTGTTTATCTTTCTATTCCTATGCACATCACGAAGTGTGACTGAAAAAAAAAAAACGGACAGACATATCCGAGTAGTGGAGATGAGATGCTCTCGGAAATTATAGGTCATGTTCTATACTGAGATCGCTTCAAACTAAAAGAACACGCTGAAGAACCAGCAGGCAGCATGTGAATCCCCAGAAAGACTTGCTTACCACAGTGAAGAAGAACACGTTGAAGCAGTTCACAGACATAAGACAGTGTCAAGCACATTCTCCAAGGACCATCCTCCAGAGAGGAAGAGGAGAGGAGACGCGTCGTTGTAACCGTCATCGTCACCATCATCGTTGTCGTCGTCGTCGTCTTCATCATCATCATGTACTGTGAGTCTGTTCGCTTCGCTGGCGGTTCAATGAGGAGAAAGTGAGATGAGGGTGATCGGAAAACTTGAGCTGTGGACTGACATCTTCAGACTGACTAGAACAAGGCATAGTGAACGTGCACTGTCTGGGATAAGGACGCATGCAATGCACAGCATGACACCACAGGAGACCAAGTTATGGCTGCACATACACCAGGGCTTGTAACCAAATGATCTGATCACATGCCTCTGAGACTGACGGCGGTGAGTTCCAAACACTGGTGGAGCAGGATTCTGCTCGGCTTCAAACCCTCTCCGTCCATCCAGCAGTAAAGGGAAACCTGATTCGGTTCAGAGAAAGTCTAAGGCGGCGCAGGGACAGGGATGGGCTCCGCCTTCCATAATGTTTGCGTCAGGCATGGAGAATCTCTGACCGCTCACCACCCCTGCAGCCATTATGTATGGGACTTAAACCTTGAGCTTTGACGTACAATCACAGGTCACCCCTGCAGCCATCATGTATGGGACTTAAACCTTGAGCTTTGACGTACAATCACAGGTCACCCCTACAGCCATTATATATGGGACTTAAACCTTGAGCTTTGACGTACCATCACAGGTCACCCCTGCAGCCATCATGTATGGTACTTAAACCTTGAGCTTTATCGTACCATCACAGGAATTTCCCCGATGTTAGTAACCCAGCTGGGTTTTTTTTTTTCTCGTTCATATCTACACTGTTAACGTAACAAGGTAAACATAAACAGGACAAGGTTAAGGTCAGCCCCGATAGACTTCGTGTTGAATTGTAATGCTGTCAGCACGACAGCTGGCGGTAAGGCATTTATCTCCTGATACGTTGTGTATAGCGTGCGATAACCTCTCTTTTAATATCTTGTCAAAACGATTGTGTATGCTCTCATGAGAGAGAGACAGACAGACAGACAGATATACAGACGGACATTAAGACAGACAGAGACAGCGAGTGACAAAGAGAGACAGAGACAGAGAAAAAGACAGACAGACAGACACTGACAGACAGATAAACAGACAGCCAGATTCAGATGTTTTATTCATTTAAGGCCAAAGCCGCGTATTTGGGCGATAACAGCATTTCAGTTTCAAGATCCTTACAATGATCAATAATCGAGAGAGAGAGAGAGAGAGAGAGAGAGAGAGAGAGAGAGAGAGAGAGAGAGAGAGAGAGAGAGAGAGAGAGAGAGAGAGAGAGAGAGAGAGAGAGAGAGAGAGAGAGAGTTACCGCAATCCTTTAACATTTGTCGCAGCATTTCATAACATTCCCTCCCACCTCAGCCCCTTCTATCGATTCCCAAGTGAGTGGGGGAAATGGCACCACCATGCAAATGAGCAAGACCACAAGACCCGAGGAAAGCGAGACAATCACAGCGAGGTTGACGTTCACATCCAATCAGAATCGAGATAAACGGCCAATCCGATACTTGATACCCGGACCGGCCGTTCCGGTGAAAGAGTATCTGTCGGAAGATTTTGTCCTGCCCGAGACAGTCTGGAATCATGCTGTTGCTGTTTTCTCTGCAATTACTGCTTCTGGGTACTAACTGTTGCTACCGCATGTTATATAAAGCGACGACAACGACGGTGATGATTGGAATAACAGAACTGGTGGAAGTTCTTATGGTTGTTCCAACTCTTTTATCTGTTACTGCTGCTAATGCTTGTATCATTATCATGTTTATCGTTATCAGTACTGTTTAAGTTATCTTCTACCACCAGAGTTATTCCTATTATCATTGTTATCGTCGTCGTCGTCGTCGCCATCGCTCACATTAAATGAATCAAGAAGAAACGTGCAATAATCAAACTGCTTTAGCCCGTCTCCCACCAGTCCCTCCCGTCAGCGAAAGAGGCACAGAGAGACCGACAAATAAATTCAGATGAACAGGGAGAGAAGGGTGGATACCTTAGGTGGGATGGACGGTAGATCGGAGATTTGAACCACTGAGTGGACGGATGGGTCCAAACCAACCCCGTTCCCGGCTCCAGGGACCCTGAATGACCAAACAGCGACCTCACAGGCCCTTTCAGCACCAACACCAACACCCACCCCCACCTCCCACCCTCCAAGCTCTGACGGCTTCGCTGTGCTGGCTATTCAGACAGCAAAACAGGGCCTGCTACGACCAGCCACAAACAGGTTGCTCATCACACTAATGCAATGTTGTTTCCATCGATTCGTATCAAGCACTCCCTCCCTTCCCCCCCCCCCCCCCCCCCCCCTTCCTCCCCTCCCTACCCCACTCCCGTTCTCACCCCAACCTCCCTTCAGCGAGTGAAGGCGGCAGGTTCCTGGCAAGGGATTGGGATGAATGCGATAGCCATGCAGTCAGAGAGCTGGACACGCATTCAAAGGGTTCTTGGTTGGAATCTCGACATTCATTAGATACACAAGGATGCCTTCTTCTGATCTTTACGTTATCAGCCCGAACTTTTCATATCCAGTAATCTTCCATCCAAAGGAGGTGCAGGGCAGGGGAAGACTATCTATCCAACATGCAGGCACCATGCAACGCCTGCTGAAACACAATGATAAATCCCATGGCATGTGTAAAAGAAGACAATAAAACAACCCGCAGAGAGGTATACGCCTGGGGTGTTCTGCATGTAAATAAAACGAATGCACTTTTGAAATGATTTATGTGAAACAAACCTACAAACGAGTACGTGTTAGAGTAGATGGTTGCTTAATAGACCCGTCTGAAGAGGTTTTTCAGCAACCATGAAGGATATGTCCAGCCTACCCGAAGAAGATCCTGTGAAGAGTAAACCCAATTCTATATGAAGGTGCATCAATATCCCTTTGAGGAATAGGTTTACCAAAAATATGTTCATCATTCCCACATGAAGGATGAGCCCAGTCGTACCTGAAGATAGTCTGAACAATTCTCTGTGAAAAAATAAATCCAGTTCTACCAGAAGAAGTTGCATACGTCCCCAGTGAAAGAATGAAATTAGTCCTATCTGAAGAACTCCATCCATTCCCTGTAAAGGATAAACCCAGTTCTATGTGAAGAAGGTCCATGAATCCGCTATAAAGAATACACCCAGTTCTATGCGGAAGAAGGGTCCATGAATCCGCTATAAAGAATACACCCAGTTCTATGCGGAAGAAGGTCCACGAATCCTCTGTGAAGAATGAACCAAGTTCTGTCTGAAGAAGGACCATCCGTTCTTTGGATAGAATACACCCAGTTCTATTTGAAGGTCCACGAATCCTCTGTGAAGAATGAACCAAGTTCTGTCTGAAGGAGTCCGTCCCCCCTCTGTGAAGAATCAAACCGGTCCCATGTGAAGAAACATACGCCTTGAATGTTTCTCCTCTTGCCGGCGCCCTCCTCAGGGGTCTTCAGATTCGCTCTGATACCAGAAGTCCTAGGAACATTCATCCCCCACAGACGGAGGCTCCTAGCACGCCGACACGGGACAAACGACAGCAAGAGGATGAAGCCATTGTTGACCAGTCATGGGGACAGATGTTGTGACAGAGCTGTTGCTGATTGTAGTCGTGACGGCCATGGTTATTTTGTTCCGCCTGGCCACTTACTGTTCATTTCTCAGTGATCTGGACACTACTATACCTCCTCGCCTGCCCCCTGGCCTGGGCAACACGATGGGTCTGGGAGGTTCGGGGAAAGACAGTAATATATACACAACTTCCTAGAGTATCAACAAGTCAATGCCTTCCGTTCGTTCTCTCTCTCTCTCTCTCTCTCTCTCTCTCTCTCTCTCTCTCTCTCTCTCTCTCTCTCTCTCTCTCTCTCTGTGTCACTCACTGGTGTGTGTGTGTGTGTGTGTATCTGTGTATATGTACTATATATATATATATATATATATATATATATGTGTGTGTGTGTGTGTGTGTGTGTGTGTGTGTGTGTGTGTGTGTGTGTGTGTGAGAGAGAGAGAGAGACAGACAGACAGACAGAGACAGAGACAGACAGATAGCTGGAGGGATGAAGGGAAGCAGTGGAAGGCCAAAGCCGTGTTTGGAGTCGGATGGATTTGCAAATGCTGCATGAAAAACAGAACAAACCAAATCACAATCACGATGACTAGATAAATACCAGCTTTCTGCCTCTTTCACATGAATCAGTGTAATAACAGGAAGAGGGGGAGAGAGAGAGAGAGAGAGAGAGAGAGAGAGAGAGAGAGAGAGAGAGAGAGAGAGAGAGAGAGACAGACAGACAGACAGACAGAAACAGAGACAGACAGACAGACAGACAGAGAGAGACAGAGACACAGAAAGCGAGAGACAGAGACAGAGAGAGGTGAGAGCTGTGGAGGCGGAGGTGGGTGGAAGAGAAAGACAGAAACCCTTTGATAATCTGCTCGTCAGTGGATCTGTACACCCGTCGCATACTCCTCATACAAGTATATCCTTAGAGGATTCCCTAGGATTTGTTCAGTCTGAAAAGCGCTTGTGTCTCAGTAACAATGGGAAAAATAGCTGTACTGTACATATGTAAAACAGATATCCCATGCCACCGAGCATAGAAACGAAAAACTGCATCGTATCAGTATCTCCAAATATTACAGACAGACATGGCGGTGCCATATCAGGAATTATAAATTCTGAACGTTCTCTGGAGAGAATCGAATCGAGCACGGAATGAGAAACAAGTTTTCTCCTATTGCTTTTTCACTTCTGAATATTCTCAAAAAACTGGCTACAGAGTATCCATTTCTAGTGAAAAGCTGAGTATGTGACTCGGTTTCAATGGCGTGGCATCAAAAATACGACGATTAAAACAAGCAAAACATGAAACGATTTCTTTCCTGCCGCTGATTAAAGGGAAGTAGGATTCCTAACGGGCCAATCCGGCTATCATCAATAAAACCTAACAGGCCGATGAGAGAGTATCATAAACAAGCGGCAATGACAACAAATGTGCATTTTATTTCGGTGCCCAGCGAGAGCTGGCAGTCCGGCATTTCAGAGCTGCGCACCATTCAGGGAACACTGTTATTGATTTAGGTCTTCTGAAGGCGAGTTGCATAACCACTAACGTCCTATTACACCGCCCCAGATCGGCTCCGAGACGAAACTGGATTACTGCTAGTTCCGTCTTCTTAGTCGTCGTAGCAGTCGGGTGGCAGTCCCTGTGCTAGGCAAAAGAACTTTTTTTTTTTCTTTGGGGGGGGGGGGGGGGGGGGGGGGGGGGGGGTTGGTACATCGTGAAGTAACTGAATGAGGAAAGTGGAAGCAGAACGCAGTTCCACAGACAAGACAGGAAACTATCTGCAGTAGCCATTTCCCCCAGCCATCATCAGTAACTCTTTCCCACGGAGAGCATTTTCCACCGTGACTTTGAGCTGAGGGGAGGGAGAAGATGGTGTAAAGACTATTCCGTGAACGTGAAATGGGTGGAGATGAGACGACTGGTGCTGCACGTTTTCCGGGTTGGACAAAATGAGCAAGTGGTATGCCCGTTCGTTCATCGTTTTCCCTCTGTCAGAGAAAGAGAGAGACACACAGAGAGATAGACTGAGACACAGACAGAGAGAGAGAGCGAGCGAGCGAGCAAGCGAGCGAGCGAGCGAGCGAGAGAGAGAGAGAGAGAGAGAGAGAGAGAGAGAGAGAGAGAGAGAGAGAGAACTAAAACATTCATGCAATACACTGTTGGGAATAGCTATCATTTGCTACAAGTAGTGTGACTGCTACTGCTGCTGCTGTTGCTGCCACAATGACTGGCACCATTATGTCTGAAAGCTAAATTAATACAAAATGGGTGCATGTATACATGCAGAAAGGATGAAATATTTCATAAATGAATGGATGAAGAAAGGAAGGAAGGAACGAAGGACGGAAGGAAGGAAGGAAGGATGGAAGGACAAAAGGAAAGAAGGAATGAAGGAATGAATACGCATCTCAACGTTCGCGTTCCTACACCTTAATGTTTAATTCCTACTCAAAATCCCTCAACGTTCGATTCTCGTTCCAAAACCCTCAGCGTTCAAGTCCCACCCCAAATACCTTCACGTACAATTCTCGCTTCAAACCCCTTGAAGTTCCGCTCCAAACCCTTCAGTTCTCATTTCCCGGTTTCAAACCTCTCAAAGTTCCATTCATACTCCAACCCCCTCAACATTCAACCCTCGCTCTGACACTACTATCAAATCCCGCTTTAAATCCCACGGTGTTCAATTCTGGCTCGAAATCCCTCAATGTTCATTTCTCTCATCAAATCTTTTAACGTTCATATTCTCGCTTCAAATACCCCCCCCCCCCTCCCCCAAATGTTCAATTCCGCTGCTCTGAAGACAGCCTCCCACCCCCACCCCCCACCCCCCCCCCTTCCCCACCCCACTCCCCCTCCCTCCTCCCTCTTCCACCCCTACAGAGAAAGATGGAGACAGACAGATAGACGACAGACGACAGACGACAGAGAGAAGAGAGAGAGAGAGAGAGAGAGACAGACAGACAGAGGAGAGAGAGACAGACAGAGACAGAGACAGAGAGACAGAGAGAGACAGAGAGAGACAGAGACAGAGAGAGAGAGAGAGAGCCGTATCGACGATGAGAGCCGGTGTCCATTACACTGGCAGAATGGACGGCGGTTTCCCTCTCTTCCCCCATACCAAGCCGAACCCAGCCGGGTCCTCCTTTTCCCCCCCGATGGGATTGGCGGACTATCATCTCCTTATCAGCCACCTCCTCCTGCTGCTGCTACTGAACGAGGCCAGCTCAGGGAGGGCCATGAAATCGAAGCGAGGTCGTGAACCCGTGTGTGTGTGTGTGTGTGTGTGTGTGTGTGTGTGTGTGTGTGTGTGTGTGTGTGTGTGTGTGTGTGTGTGTGTGCGTGTGTGTGTGTGTGTATGCCTTCTTCAGATCCTGGCGGCTGCTCCGCCGGCAGGCAGCGGGGAGTCCGGGGGACGGCAGTAAGGCAGTCTCCGGGGAATGGGGGGTGTCGTCTTTCTTCGGGGAGAATGTGGCGGTCTTTGTTCACGTCACGAGAGGTTGCGCTTCTTGCCGGTCGTCCTTTAATAGTCGTAAACTGTCTGTGTGTCTGTTTCCGTGTG
>JADBJO010007926.1:125489-127989 GCA_016801955.1 Conus betulinus
AGAAACTGACAGACTACAGCCTTTCTCCTGACGAGTGTCTGGCATCATATGATGTTTCGGCATTGTTCACCAGCGGCCCCGTCGAAAACGTACTACGCTTTCCGTGGACAGCATCTGTGAACTCCTGGCTTGCTGTCTCAGCACCACTTACTTCACGTTCCGAGGCAACTTCTACCAGCAGACCGCAGGAGCGGCCATGGGCTCTCCAGTCAGCCCCATTGCAGCCAACCTCTTCATGGAGGACTACGAGGAGAAGGCCCTGGCGTCTTACCATTCTCCTCCACGCTATTGGGGCCGCTGTATGGACGACACCATGACCATCCTCAAGAGTGAGCTGGTAGAAGATTTCAGGTCACACTGCATCCTACCACCAAACAAGACCAAATCAGGCTTAAAGGACATGTCACCATCCCCTATGTCTGTGCTGTGACTGAAGCCTTGGGCAGGAAGATCAGGAAAACCGGCGTCTCTGTACATCCCAAACCTATCAACACCATCCACAGCCAGCTGGTCGCCCCCAAGGACGAAACTGACAAACTGGACAAGTCTGGAGTGATCTACCAAATAGACTGTCGTGACTGTGAAGAGAACTATGTCGGGGAAACTGAGAGAAACCTTCAAAAACGCTTGACAGATCACAAAAAGGAATCAACACCAGTAGGCACTCACCTACACACCCAGCAACATCAGTTCGAATATGTCAACATCAGCGTTCTCGACCGTGACAACAGATGGTTTCAGCGTGGGGTGAAGGAGGCTATCCATATTGCCGCCAACAACTCCACACTCAACCGGGACTGGGCAGCCACACCTCGTAACACCCTCATGTTCAGTCACATGACCAGGGTTCGACCCGTGATCGTGTGCACTGAACGCCAGTTCACCCAGTAGCCACACCACCGCTGAAGAAGACAAAGACGGAGGTGTGTCGAAAGCTCCAAGTAAGTGCTATTCCTAGCTGAGTGACCCGTTTAAATCCGGCAGTCGTTATGTAACTCTCTCTGTTTTCTTTCTTTGTGTCCGTCTGTCTCTCTCACCTCTACCACTGGATGTGTCCGTCTGTCTCTCTCACCTCTACCGCTGGATCTCCCCTTTTGATATGTACAAGAATATATGTTGTCATATACCTGCATGTGTGTTCGCACGTGCTTTCAGCGTGCATGTACGTCCGTGTATGCGTCCGCCTGTATGAGCGCACTCGCACACTGTTCTATGAAGACTGGTAACATGGTTTTGACATTTACACCTCCAACAGTGCGGCTACTGGAGTCCAGTCAACAAGAGCTTTTTCCTGATGGCATCATTGGTGCAATGGCTTTTTTTCCCGCTCAAGACATCATGTCTATCTAAATTTCTCTCTGAAAGTTTTAGAATCCAAAGTAAAGGGGAATAAAAGCTGAAGAGAAGATTAGTGAAAGACACTTTTGGAGCACTCAGAGTCAAGCTCTACGTAGTAATACTTGTTGACAGACCTTTTCAACTCAAGGTTACTCAGATGCAATGACTGAGAGAGAAAGAGGCGTGGGTGGGAGATATAATGCTGAACAATTAAGTAATGGGGGGAAAACAAGTGCAGACTAACATCTCTTCCATTATTACAGTAATACTTTCACAGATTTAAAATAAAAAAAAGGGAGGGGGGGGTTGAATATGGAGAAAATATATATTATAAATAAGAAAAACTCTTCACTAGCTGCATGAGGGAACCATTGGAATCCCTCTCGCAGGCAGGTCTATATGTATTGTCTGTTCCTAAGCCTTTCGTGCGCTACATCTGACTTATCAGGGAGACACGGCGAAGAGTAGTTGTGCTCTTGGCGTCAAATAAAGACACAACACAGTCCGTAATTCTGTGGTGTTCTCACCACCACTAAGGATTCAAAAAAGAATCCAACAGCACCCCTAAAGCAACCAGCGAAAGGTAGTAAATAAAACAATACGAAAGAGTGGTGAGGAAGAAAGTTGCTAAAAAACTAAAAACATTATGCAAATAGTATAAAATGTAGGGAACAATCTTTGAGCCTATGCTTGAGGATCCATTTAAGAATGCAAGGGAGATCAAAAGATATGGAACAGTCTGAGCGGTCACTCTGCTGTTCAATAACCCAAGCGTTGTCAGCGGCTAAGAATTGTGCAGAACAATCTTTACTTGGATCTCCTAAAAAGATGCAAACGCCCACTGATTGACCAAACAATATAATGCTGAGCAATTAAGAAGTGGGGGAAAATAAGTGCAGGTTAACAAATTCTTCCATCATTATAGTTATGATTTCACAAAGATTTGAAATTTGAAAAAAAAAATGTTTTAAAAAGAGGGGGGGGGGGGGGGGGGGGGGGGGGGGGGGGGGGATTGAAAGATGACGAAAAGGGGAAAAAATATATATCATAAATATGAAAACTCTTCACTAGCTGCATGAGGGAACCATCGCAATCCCTCTCGAAGACAGATCTATATGTATTGCCTGCTCCTAGGCCTTTGGTCCGCTGGATCAGACTCATC
>JADBJO010007927.1:0-12500 GCA_016801955.1 Conus betulinus
GTCAGTCTTTTTGACACTGTTTTTAGGTCTTTGGACAATAAAACCAAGATTCCCCGCCTAGTCAAACGACAATAAGCATAATTTTTCTTTATTGCGGATACTACGAAAACCTTCTTCCAAGACGTTCCACTAAATGTGATTTATTTTAAAGTCCTCATTTCTTTTGTTTTTGATCTGACTAAAACGTGGATTTTAAACAGCTCTCTTCCTTCTTTCCAGCAGTCACGGCGGAGTGGTTAGCGTCACGGATTCCCGGCTCAGAGTTAGTTATATTTGTGGATTTTTTTTTTCGGCTCATGACCGGCTCCTGTACAGAGCTGAGTTTGCAATGGGCTCACGTGGGAAACTTGTACCAGACAGTCGAGTTTCATCCCCTTAAAAGATGTGTCTCTGAGAGTGTTCCTCACACATTTCCTGACCAACACTACATGTGCCTGTGTCTTCCGGGCCTGGCTGACGCTGGGATATGTCATGAAAGAGAGTGCAGAGTACAGTTCAGTACGTGTAGTCTTAGATCAGATGGAACTTCGTGGCGTCATCTTCATCGTCCTCACACTCATCTTCATTCATCAGTTTGGTTTGTTTTTTTTGTTTGATTTGGGGGTCTCCTGTTCTGTGGATATATTCATGCCCTGCTTTCGTGGGTGATCTCAGTTTCGATTTCCACTCCACGTTTACGCCCTTGGTGAGTTCCTGACAGAGGTCGTCAGTATCGGCGAGCTCATGCGGGTTTTCGTTGGACGAACGTGGTGGGGACGTTACTCATCATGGTGGCCGTGCAAGAAAGCCATGATTGTGGTCAGCAGGTGATGTCTGCGTATGCTGGATCAAGAGAGGCACCACTGAACACCACCGAACTGACCTGGCAGCAGTGCAGAGTTCCTCCGGCCGGTCGGCTCCTGATGACTTGACATTGACAGCTCCCTGTTGATTGGTGGCGCCGGGGCTGCGACGGGGCATGGGGAGTGAATGTGGACGGGGTGGGAGCCACTGTGAGATGCATAAGAGTGTGATTCCACCGGACTGGCACACCAGATTGAGAGAGCAAAGAAACAAAGAAAGAAAGAAACAGAAAAGTATCCTCTGTCTTTGCTTATTCTCCATCTTCCCTGTAATCGTGACGTACCTCAGTGCCGATCTTCAGCTCTTGGTCCATCTGCGTTCCCCGAGGGTTATCCCGGGGCAGCCCAGAAAAACGCCTCCTTTCCATAATGATGACCACCTTACTGAGCAGATGGCGAAGACGTAGAATGGGGAGTGGTGGCAATGGGAGACACAGCCCTAGCCAACGTGGACATCCCCAAAGCCGTCCACAGATGATGTCCTCTGTCTGACTGGTCATTTGAAGAAGACAGCGTCTCTTGGGCGCGGGGACACAAGGCACAGTGGCGGGAGGACGAGAGGTCTGGCGAGATGGAACAATGATCCCTTTGAGACCGAAAGGGAAGGACGGATGATTCGGAGATACTGCCAGAAGCAATCTTTTGAATAAATATGTGTAAGGGGTGGAGGCGGGGGGGGTGCTACTATGCTGTGGGAAGAAGTATGTAAATGAGAGAGCGAGACAGCGTGTGTGTGTGTGTGTGTGTGTGCTGTTGTTGTTGTTATGCGTGTCTGTGTCTGCAAGTGTGTGTGTGTGTGTGTGTGTGTGTGTGTGTGTGGTGTGTGTGTGTGTGTGTGTGTGTGTGTGTGTGTGTGTGCGTTCGCGCGCGTGCGTGCTTGCGTATTTGTAAGAGAGTTTGCTATGTACACGCTTCTGCAGAAGTTTTATGTAGTGGACATTACGTAAATAGCCAATGTGTTCATTTTTTTCTTTATAGCAACGACAGCAGTAGTAGTAGTAAACACATATCATTTGTATCACCCTCCTCGTCGTAGTCGTCGCCTGTGTTGTCGTCTTGATGATAGTTTTTCATCTGGATGCGTGTGTTTATGTTTTATCTCTTCTTATCTGCCAGTCCAGGCTTCAAACATTTACCGGTTGAATAAAAGTAGAAAACTGAGTCACCTAGAAACACACACACACACACACGCGCGCACGCACGCACACACACACACACACACACACACACACACACACACACACACACACACACACACACACACCACACACACCACACACACACACACACCACACACACACACACCACGCGCGCGCGCGCGCACGCACGCACACACACACGCGCGCGCGCGCGCATACACACACGCGTGCACGCACGCACAAACACACACACATACGCGCGCGCGCACGTACACACGTACACAACGCGTGCGCGCGCGCGCACACACACAAACACACATACACACACATGCGCGCGCGTACGCACCCACGCACGCATGCACGCGCATTCGTTCATAAACTCTCTATATCTCTCTCTCTGTCTCTCTGTCTCTGTCTCTGTCTGTCTGTCTGTCTGTCTGTTGAGAGAAGAAGAAGAAGAAGAAGAAGAAGAAACTGTAACGGCTCGTGCGTCATAAATCCATTTGCGAAGGCGTTTTACTGCAGGGCTAATCCTTGTTGGTGTAGTAAATGTAAACTTGAGAGAGACAGACAGAGACAGAGAAGGGGGCGCTGGCGTGGAAGAGAGAGGATAGAGCGTGCAACATCACGATCCATCGAAGCTCCAACAGACCTCTCCATGAATGGGAAAAAAAATTGGGCGAAAATGTTGTCGGCGACATAAGAAATACCTGACTCATTTCACAAACTATTGGCCTTAAGCATTTCATCAGAGAGTAATCACCTAAACTGGTTTGAGAGGCGAAAACATAAAAAGGGTGAGTGACATTACCTATCTGGAAGTACTGTTTGACCTCTCTTAGTTCATTGGCCGTCGATGGTCGTTTCAACTGCAAGGGAAAAATGGGTTATGTGGTAGAACAGAAATGAAAAAAATTCTTTCGTATAATTTAAAGTCTCTGGGCATGTGATTTTCAACCTAAGTTAGTTAGATCCTGTGTCGAATTGCTGAGCAAGCCTTAAGAGCCTGAACATCATCTATACTGGGTACAATGTCTGAACTCACATATAGTCGATTTGAGTTTTTCATAAGTTATTCAGTGCCAGGTACACCATGTAGTACTGTACAGTTCTGGAATATGAGTTTTGGGGAAGGCAACTTTAGAGACGAAAAGGCACACGAAAACGGTCTTAAAAATCCTGTGGCGTAGATATACGAATACGGAATGATTTCGTGTCAGATGACTCGGGCAGATACCCCAGATACGAAGAAGTCTTATGAATGTTGCATCAACCGTTGAATGAGACTGGGAGGGGGGGGGGGGGGGGGGGGTATAGATCACCATATGAGCCATACAAGACGTAAAGTTATCTTGATGATAAGAGGAAGCACATGTGTCCTGCTGCTGTGCGTATAACTTTCAGATAAATATGGCGTTTCTTTCGTTTCGGATGATCAGGTGTGAATGGGTCTCAGAATTTGTGTTTTAAAGAAAAAATCATTCAGAGAATTATTGTTTGTAGATGGCAGGAATGGAGACATTCATAGCCAAACAGGTGAGAAGTGTACACATTTCATACAATGTTTCAAAAACAATTGTTGACTGGAGTCTTATGAGTCTATGAATCTGAATGAATCACATTGATTATGGCAACTATACTTATCTCCTGTGGTGGACGAATCCTTTATGTCTTTTATATCAGCTTACTATGGATTTAAGAAAAGAACTAACTCCAAGTGATCTGATGATTGTATATCTTGGTTGTGACGTTACTTTTCATCTGACTTTGTAGCGCTGCCGAACTTAATATGAACACTTTGGAAGACCCGTTTTGCGTTGTAACAGTAATTATACTCTTATGACGTTTTATAACGTATGTGATTGTTTGTAACTGAGATCCATTTATTCGTTTATTCTCTCTGTCTCTATCTCTGTCTGTCTGTCTGTCTGTGTCTGTGCTGTCTCTGTCTCTGTCTCTGTCTCCGTCTCTCTCTCTCTCTCTCTCTCTCTCTCTCTCTCTCTCTCTCTCTCTCTCTCTCTCTCTCTTTCTCTTAGTTGCTGCACAGCGATATCTTTGGTCCAATTGCAAGATGAAGCACTGAGTTTGTACTGCCTCACATTCCCTTCTCTTAAAAGGGGAGAGGTGGAAAGCTAAAGACAAAAAATGAAAATTGCTCCCAAAAAAACTACATCTGAGGTAGCTGTCGGCTTAATAACTGAAACAGAAGAAGCAGAGTCTAGGAGAAGTGAAACAGAAGAAGCAGAGTCTAGGAGAAGTGAAACAGAAGAAGCAGAGTCTAGGAGAAGTGAAACAGAAGAAGCAGAGTCTAGGAGAACTGAAATAGAAGAACAAAAAGTAAGAGTCTAGGAGACGGAGAGAAAACATACACCTGTTTAACAGCTTTGAAAAAAAATCATGATATGAATGTAGAACTCAGTTGCATTACGTGTATATGTTACACACGGAGACACGTAGAGAAATGAAAACGGGGGTACACCGGATGACACCGTGCGTAAACCAGAGGATAACGTCACAACGCGGGCAGTGTAAGGGAAGCCACAAGGCTTCACAGAGACGGAGCTGAGAGCCCCGAACAGACTTCGGAGAAGAATGGCGAGAGAGTGAGGCCATGGCTGCCGGTTTGACGAGGGTGAAACTGAAGGGAGCTGCCCAGCACCGAGTCCGTTGGCGGGATACGATTGCGACCCAGTGTCGACTATGCGATCCATACGGTCAAGTCAAGAGTACACACTGATAAAAAAAAAAAATCTTATTTCACATAACGGGAAGGGTAGAGAGGTGATGGAGAGAGAGAGAGAGAGAGAGAGAGAGAGAGAGAGAGAGAGAGAGAGAGAGAGTTAAGTGCTGACTTTTTCCTCTTGGTGATTTCCGTTACTGATTTTCTCACGGATATCCGCAGGAAGAACACAGCAAAGATTACAAAAAAAAGCATGTTCGTTTTGAGTTTTTTTTTCCCCTCACCTATCGGTGGTGGAGGTGAGATATCGGGGAAGAAAGGGGTGGGTGGGTGGTTGAATTCATACTTAGATACTTTATTCCGAGCAAGTGCGTTCTTCATTCCACTACCACCACCATCACCACCACCACCACCACCAACAACACAACACAACAACAACAATAACACCAACAACAACAACAAAAGAAAGAGTCCATATTCGGGAGGTCTGGCTCAAAGAAAAATTCACAAAAATGATAAATGTGTGCAGAAATTGGATGTAGAATAAAGCAATTAACCTCACGTGGCCCTCCTCTGCTCGCCTCCTCCTCCTCCTCGTCCTCTCTCCCCCTTCCACACTATTCCCACTTTCTTCATGGTTATTACTTGATTTCCGCGCGGATGTTTGACGATAACCCCCCCCCCCTTCCCCCCTCTCCCCTCCCGCCTCCCCCTCCATTCTCTCTCCTGTCCCCTTTTTCCATCATCGATTTATTTACCGACGTTTCAGGTGCCACAGCAGGAGAAGGCGTGAAGGGGCGGGGTGGGTGGGTGTTGTGTTTTCATCTGATTTTACACACTTTTTTTTTTTTTCTCTGAGCGTCGTTTCTATCTTTGTTCCTTTAAGAAAATCTAGTTGCAAAGTGAGACGACTGCAGGCGGAAATCTAAAAAAATCTTAAAGGTTAGCGAACCGCCCCCCCCCCCCCCCCCCCCCCCCCAAAAAAAAAAAAAAAGAAAAAAGTGGACAAACGTTTTTGGGGCGGTTCGCTAACATTTGAGATTCTTTTAAGAAAAGTTTATCCATGACAACTGGAGGGCAAGAGATAGCGAAAAGGGGGATTGAGGGAGAGAGAGAGAGAGAGAGAGAGAGAGAGAGAGAGAGAGAGAGAGAGAGAGAGAGAGAGAGAGAGAGAACAAAATACATGTTAACATGAACAAAAATAGGGGACTGGCTTATTAACTTCACTCATTCTTGTTTTGCTCGTGTGCATATGCTTGCATATTTGTGGTATTTTTATTATTTAGTTACTTGGTTTGTGTGCGTGTCGTGAGTGTGTGCGAGCGCGTGTGTGTGTTTGTGAGTGCGTGTGTCAAAGAGAGAGAGAGAGAGAGAGAGAGAGTGAGTGTGTGTGTGTGTGTGTGTGTGTGTGTGTGTGTGTGTGTGTGTGTGTGTGTGTGTGTGTGTGTGTGTGTGTGCGCGTGCGCGCGCGCGCGCATGCATACATATTCGTTTGTGTAGGCGTGTCTGCCCATTTCTCTTTAACTTTTTATCTGCTCCGGTATATGCGTTGCGCTCCATGTGATTTTGTTCATTCGTGTGAATGCAATGAAGAATCATCGAAGTGGAAAACCCTACAAGCACAGTCCATTTATCCTGCTGTTTATGTGTTTTCAACAGAAATAGATTGATTGAGGGATAGGTTGATAGACATACATACATACATACATACATACATACATACATACATACATACATAAACATAGAGAGAGAGAGAGATAGATAGATAGATAGATAGATAGATAGATAGATAGATAGATAGATAGATAGATAGAGATATAGACAGACAGACAGACAGAGACAGATAGATATTCATATATAGATGGCTAGATATACAAATGTAGATAGAGAAGCATGCAGATAGAGATATAGATAGAAAGATAGACAGACACATAGACAGCCAAACAGATGGGTAGATAGAGATGTAGACAGACAGACAGATGGGGTTAAGTCTGTCACGACAGTAAATTCCAGGATATGTGTTTTCACGCGCTGCTAACCGCAACACCATGGGTTAATAACTCACCGTTATCGCTCTTTTTCACCACGGCCATGCTTTTTTTTTTCCACCTTTACTTTTCCCAGTTAGCCTTGATACCAGCTGGCCACACACAGTGGTATTAGCGTGATGTGTACAGACGCTCCAGAAATTATCCTCATCTTGATCAGTGATCCAGCCTTGTTACTGGTCAGACAAGCCAGCGGCGGGTGCTCGCGAGGAGTCCATTTTGGTTTTTCCTCTGGCGAATGCCTGGGATCGTGGATAAAGCGAAAATCCTCGAACTTAACTGTCCCAACTCTTCAGCTCTTCACGCTTTTGGGGCCGGGGGTGGCTCGACGGTACAGCACAGAGTTTTTTACAGTCTGGTCCCTTCCGAGTTCGAATCACGTTGGATCCCAGCATTAAAAATGACTGTTGTCGCTGTCCGTCTTAATGTGGTGTCATTTTGGTGGTTCGTTAGAGGTTGGTAGACCCCATTTTTTTTCTTCTCCTGAGGGGGAGGGGGGGGGGGGTCTTCCAGTCCGCCCTCTCTGTTTTTTTTCTCTCTCTCTTTCTCTGTCTGTCTGTCTGTCTGTCTGTCTGTCTGTCTGTCTCTCTCTCTCTCTCTCTCTCTCTCTCTCTCTCTCTCTCTCTCTCTCTCCACAAACTTTCCAGAAGGAACTTCAACATCGTTTATTTATGAACCCAGCATTTTTTAATTCGTTTTTACTCCAGGGATAATCTTAATTGGTTGCACAAGAGTAAACGAGAAAAACCAGAGAGAGAGAGAGAGAGAGAGAGTGTGTGTGTGTGTGTGTATGTGTGTGTGAGAGAGAGAGACAGAGTTGTGGTAGAGAAAGGAGAGGGTCAGGAGTGGAAGAGAAGATGTAAGAGGTAGTGAAGGGAGGCCGGGCATTTGACATCACAGTCTTATTCGAAGCCTGCTCAACTGGGCTGGAATACTCTTTTAGCAAACATTAGAGAACGCCGGATTCATTTCACGAAAGATTTACTCTAACGTTCCACTTGAGAAGAATTCTCCGAACTGACCTCGGGGGGACCCCCCCCCCCCCCCCCCCCCCCCCCCCCCCAAAAAAAAAAAAAAAATAATAAATAAATAAATAAATAAATAAATAAATAAAAGGAAAGAGGGGGGTTATTTATTTGTGAATACTGCTGTCATGAAAACGTGCCCCTCTGAACTCTTTTCGCCATCCAGAGGTGTAAGGCGCCAGGAAATGGTCAGATGTCTGACGCTCCAGTACCCCTGGCATCTGTTACCGTTGCCTCCTTATCATCTGCTGGCGTGGCTGGGAGACGATGGACAGATCTGATTGTGCCCATAGAGCGGGGCATCGATCGTGTGCACATGTTCCTTCAGGGTATAGCATGTATAGGATGACCTTCCCAACTAATGACCAGATACGTTGCCGTGGTCGTTTTAATGGGGGGTCGTTGTGGAAAGTTATATCAAAATGTTCTAGACTAACGATTGCCCCCCAAACTTTCTCCAGCGTCATTTTCAAACTGCACGTGACAAATACCCTGGCTTCAGAGTCGAATGGGGCTGTAAACAACATGAACTGACTTGAGGGCCAGCGGATTTGTCATCCAAAATATGTACTCGACAATAAGCTTTAAGTTTCCTTTCCTCACAGGCTTACCCCCGGAAAGCGCAACATGTGACATGGAAATCATAGACTGATTTTGTTTGTTTGTTTGTTTGTTTATTTTTGGATGATTGTGACCTCCTACTGGTGCCTTCTTGCGCAGTATTGACTCTGCATTCATTGCTGGTTAACTGGTTGCTGGTTGCAGGTTAACAAAACCAAGACCCCCCCCCCCCCCCCCTCCCCATCACTGGTGAACAAAACCAGGACTCCAACCTCCCCCATCGTTGGTAAACAAAACCAAGACACCCCAATCAACCACAGTAAACACCAGCCTTTTATGGTCGATCCATGAGTACCTTATTCCAGCGTGTTCCACCAAATGTGATTCTTTTGAAAGAGATCATTTTTGATTGATGTTGTTGCTAAGGCTCGGATTTAAAAAGAAACTCGAGATTTAAACAAGAAATTGTCTGGGATTTTTTTTTGGTATAGTTTCAAGACTCGAAGTGGCTTGATTCGGCCTTGTCTTCTGATTTTCATATATGAACAATTGCGTTTTTAACTTACAGCCTAGACATGCCGCTTCTATCAGCAGACTGGTCAGCAATGAGCAGTTTGATCTGCATGATTTGTCTAATCAGTGGAGGCTGAATAATAATCTGTAATCGAACCTAAACGAGGTGAAATCACGAATTTCGATTTGTAAATTGTTTTTAATACAGTTCAACACGTATAATATTGAACCTACGATTTTCGAAATCAAGGGAGCTCAAAAGCAAACATGTGGGTATTTTGCACTAAATGACGGCGTTATTAGAAAAAAGGATATTTGATCGATTTTGTACTTCGAAAGAAAGTGAAATTTTTATCACTCCAAACTGTCGCCATTAACATTTTTGTACGTTTTAACAGAACTGATACAGGCCCATGCACAACCATATCGATATGACCCATCTATGCACGTGTATGAAAAATAAAGGTATGAATTTATCAATCACAATGTTTAATCAGGTAAGAAACAAGCCTGAAGCTATCCCTGGCAAAAGAGAAAAAAAAAGGTACATTGTAGGAAAAGGTATGGCCAAATTTACCACAACTGATTTATTTGCAGCAGCTAACACCTCTAAAAACATGTGATCAGTACAAAAAGTACTAACGCTCTGAAGAAGAAACACCATCTTTAAAGACGATGTAGTATTAATGTTATCAGCCAGGATAGCGAATACCGCATGGAACGCTCGTGCACATAGTAAGCATATACATGCATACACACATTCATATAAGAAGTTAAAGTCAATTTAGAAAATGCAGTGTTCACAAATGAGCAAAAAATAAATCCTCTTTCTAATATGTCAGACAAATGAAAGTTTGATCGTCTATGTAGATGTTGTGATTTGCTCCAACAAACCATTGTCTTATTGTGTGTTTTCGATGTGTTTTTATCATGCTGTTTTTCGGGTGAAGTATTTGTCAGCTTGAATGCAGTTTCAGTCCTTCCCGCGAACGTTAATTCCGTATAAACGAGTTTTAAAAAGCATTGATATATATATATATATATATATATATATATATATATATATATATATATATATATATATATATATATATATATCTATATCATTTCGTACGTATTGTATGCGTGTTTGGATTTTGACCTGCTGCTGAAACTTTTTGAACTTGTTGACAACCCTGAGAGGGTACCCCTGTGTACGCATGGGCTGTTGCCTAATGAAACCCGAGATTGAAAACGGCGCGTTTGCTCCACAAACATGCAGATAAACAGAATGGTTTCCACATGTGAATGTGTTGACAGTCATGACGCTGATTTCCGCAGTTTGGCAGAGATCGACGCTATCGGGAAAAACCCGTGGCTGTCACAAAGGCAAATCTGCGATGCTTCCTTGACGGGGAAGGCTGCCAGCTGGCTGGGAACCACGTCACCACGACTTCATATCGCAGATCATGTCCACCTCTGTCCATCAAGCCCGAGAGAGTTGACGCATCATACTGGCAGAGACGTGTGCAAGAAGAAGCAACGCATTGCAAGTAGACTAGATTTGGCGGCATTTGCACAGATGAGGCAGATGGTTTTCGCCTCATTTGATTTTTGTAAGCCCAGATTTTGATTATGAGGTTACGACTCTGCGTGTGCGTTATCAGAATATTGCCCTGTGCTTAGGACTGCTATTTTCTTTTTTTTTTGTTGTCAAGATTGTTTTTTATTCTCTGCCTCGTTATTCAGTCCCCGTATTACCTTTCTCAGAGAAATGAACTATTCCTCGAAACATAAAAACCTATATACGTACGTGTGCAGACGCGCACATGGTACTTTATGACAGGTCCTGATTCTCAAGCAAAGATAACGATGTCAAAGAAATGGTTGACAAGCTAATCATTTGAGAAGCTGTTTTGTTTTTTTTTTAACAGAGACATGACAGCAGCAGCGTGAAGATGTTGGCCGTGTAAAACTTGTGGAGATAAACATGATACTTCCAAATGTCATTATGCATCAATTTCTCACACCGTCAAGGTGTAACAAGTGAAAGCTGATCTCACAGTGAAGTGGGTCGGGAAGATGTGCTGTATGTAGGATAATCAACTCTCCTGAACTCCCCTTTGATCTTTTCCTTCTCCCCGACTCTCCCACCTCCTAGCGCACACACACACACACACACAACACACACACACACACACACACACACACACACACACACACACACACACACACACACACACACACACACACACACACACTTTTTGTCAGTTCCATGGCCGGTGTAAATCTATAGTGAATGCGCTAGTTCCCTTTCCTCCGAATTTCACGATTCTACTGCTTTAATTAGTTGCTGACATTATTTGAAGGTCAGCATATCTGGTTTACAGCAGGTGAAGGACAGTCAAGGGCATATACACACACGCACACACACACACACACACACACACACACACACACACACACACACACACACACACACACACACACACACACGCGCGCGCGCGCGCGCGCGCACACACAAAACACACACGCACACGCACACATGTTCTCTCTCTCTCTCTCTCTCTCACACACACACACACACACACACACACACACACACGCGCGCGCGCGCGCGCGCGCATGTACATGCACACACACACACACACACACACACACACACACACACACACACACACACACACACAAACACTCTCTCTCTCTCTCTCTCTCTCTCTCTCACACACACACACACACACACACACACACACACACACACACACACACACACACACACACACACACATCACAAGTAATGCAGTCTTACTGCACATACAGAAAGCCAAATACACAGACGCATTCGATTATACACAGATGCATACATAAAGACACGCATGCACGCACACACACATGCGCGCACACTCACGCGTGTACACACACACACACACACACACACACACACACACACACACACAGAGAGAGAGAGAGAGAGAGAGAGAGAGAGAGAGAGAGAGAGAGAGAGCATAGGTACGCAAGGCGCATTCATGGACATGTAACCATACACAAATAGCAGAAACGTATTCACACCCCCACCCCAAAAGATACATAGATACACTCCCAAGCGTACATGAACTGGCATAGATACGCTCCCAAGCGTACATGAGCTGGCGCGCTCGCTCGCAACATGCACACACACACACACACACACACACACACACACACACACACACACACACACACACACACACACACACACACACACACACACACACACACACACACCACGCAGTGTGTGTGTGTATGTGTTGGAAAGGGGGGGGGGGGGGGATTGTTGTGTGTGTATGCGTGCGTGCGTACATGCGGGTGCTTGCGAGCATGCGTGCATGCGTATGCTGTGCTTTATATTACATAATTTCAGAATATATCGTGAAGTCAAGCATAGCAGCTGAACGTTCATTATGATCTCAAACTTGACTGTAACGCAACGTCTCCTCCATCTTTCAGTTTCCTCTGCAGCAGACTAAAAAGCAGGCTCAAGAGAAGGCAACCCAAATTACTTTCAGTGACTCCTAGCCCGACCCACCCGCTTCCCCCTGACTGGGAAATGGGTTTGCGATATTTCACATGACAAGTTGGTCTTACCTCGATCCCTCATGTCCGGAGAGGCAGACAGGCGGAAGACAGTCTGATGAAGAAAGATGAGCACCGGGGATGAGACAGTGGGACTGAGG
>JADBJO010007927.1:22500-27500 GCA_016801955.1 Conus betulinus
TTTTAACGAAAAATTGAAATCTTAGAGCTCAGTATTGAGGGACTTCAGTAGATCCGTCCTGTTTTTGTCCACCTGAAAAACTTGCATTTTTTTTTTACCAACTCAGACTGGAAGTTCTTTTAGATGCTACCCTTTCATCATTCTCTCCATGTCTTGTAAACTAATGGCAGGCTTAAGACATGAATTGTATCAGTGCATCTGCAGAAACGCTCCTGGCCTAGACTTGGTTTTTTGTTTTTTTTGTCGCAGGTCATGTTATCTTGATACTCCATGTCTGGAGGGAAGCAGTCAAAACCACTGACAAATGTGTAGGAAAGGACAACATTGTGCGTCTGAGGTAGTCAGGGGTTGGCATCAAATTCTCCGGCCAGACAGGACGTCTTGGTCTCAGATACCCACTTCACGCTGAATAACAACATATACTCCTCTAGATAAGAAGTTTTCCGTGTGTGTGTGTGTGTGTGTGTGTGTGTGTGTGTGTGTGTGTGTGCGTGCGTGCGTGCGTGCGTGTGTGTGTGTGTGTAAGGGAAGGAGAAAATGGTTCTTGTCTCTCTTCTACTAGCGGCTGTCACGTTCGCCACCTGTTGTCATCTTCATCATTCCCGCTCGGGATGACAGCGGTCAGTTTGAAATGTACAGGCAAGCTTCTGAACGTCTTGTGCTCTCGCAGTCAGTCTTCCCCTCGTCGGTCACCCTCTTTGACTCTGCTTTTATGGTTCATCTTCCGTGATTCTCTTGACTTTTCCGCTTGTAGTAGTCAGTTCACTTTTCTTCGTTCTATACATTCTTTTCATTTTTGGATATACCAGTTTTTTTTTCTACTTTAATGTGGCAACTACGGAGTAGGATTCTAAACGTTTACTGTCCATGTTGCTGTATCACGTGCCTGTGTCACTTTCTATATATATCTATGTGCGTGGTATTCAAAATGTACGTGAGTTGATTAGTTCAGTCTTGTCTTGTTTGTAATCTGGGTATGAACAATACATACATACATGCATGCTTGCATGCTTGCATGCATACAAACAAACGGTTTCAGTTTTCAAAGAGAGGTGTCACTGCGTGCGGACTAGTCCATATACGCTACACCACATCCGCTAAGTTTTGAGACCACACTACGCATGATTTAAGCTGATGGATAAATGAATCAACAACAAAGATGAGACAATTGAAGAAGAGGATCTCGTGGCTACGACTCAGCGGATGTCTGACCTACGCATTAGCCTAACGCGCTGGTCAGACCTTGACAGTATTGGTCAATATTTCTTATGCTTTCCAAGTTTGTTCAACTCAGAGTGCATGTGACAAAAGCAGTGTTAGTTTCAAATTTAACGTCTATCCACTCTAGGTGATATTAGACGAAAAAAAAAAAAAACAAAAAAACAAAAAAAAAAAAAACAAAAAAAAAAAACAACATAGAAAAAAACAACCAACTACATCAATGAAAACAGTCAAACAAAACCCTCGTGATACAGCTAGAAAGCTACAAATAGTTTTGATATGGGAGAGTACAGTAAGAGGTAGGGGACGGATAGGAGGATGGTCCTTTCAAGTCAAGTCAAGTCAAGTAAACTTTATTATCTCAATTTGAGAAATAATTTGTGGTCACACACATTCACAGCAAATAAACAATAATTTAGCCACATTACCCATTTTCTCACATATGACATACATTCATATAGAGGACTTTGGATTTCAATTAAACATCTTCTCGGTTCATGAAATCAATGGACAGGGGAATAAAACTTTGTTTAAATCTGACACTTCTGCATTTAACCGATCGATATCTTCGTCCTGACTGAAGAAGGTCATACTGATTTGCAAGAACGTGGGTCTGGTCACACGTAATCTTCTTCGCTTTACAAACAACACGGCACCTGTATAGCTCACTTAGACTTTTTGTCTCTCACCAACGATTTTTCCTCCCACGTTCACCACTTTCTCAGTATATATTATGTAAATTTAGTAGTAGGTTAATGATTGACTCACTTAAAAGTAACCTCATAAGTATGAGTAAATAAGTGTAAGAAACTATAAGTACTTACTTATTGGACTCTTTGATAAGAAAGAAAGAAATTCATAGGTTAAAGCTGGTGATTCGAAAATATTTGTAATAGTATATGTGTAGAAAGTATGGGTATAAATTGTTTGATAGCAGCACATGAGATTATATGTTCAACTGTGATGCTCTGTCCACAAACACATGAGGGCATTTTTACTAAATTTTGTTGTAAAAGCAACGACTTTCCACCTATACATAAGGGACGATAACTTCCTGCTAATGTGGGAGTGTGCTTTTAAGTTTGCAATACTAAAATCTGTGTAAATAAGCTTTTTGTGAGACTTTCTGAAGGAATTCTGGAAATGGTTCCAAACAAATGATTCCACTATACTATATTGTTCTTGAACCATAAGTGGAAAATCCATCCTGAGAAACTCTGAGCTACATTTTGCACCTTGTTTCGCAGCTCTGTCTACTTTGTCGTTATAATGAAATGAACAGTGTGACGGTATGCAGCAGAAAGTAATTGCCGTGCCTTGTATAGAGAGAGCATGAATTAAACAGCTAATTTCAATTATCATTTCTGATGTATTCTTCAGTTTTAATGATTTCAGTGCCTGAAGCACAGACTTTGAATCAACACAAAAAAGTACTCGAAATATAGATCGTGGGAAATTTAGAAGATAATTTAACGCCATTAATATTGCAGTTAGTTCCGCAGTAAAAAACCGATTTATTTTTCCCCAGTGAAAAAACATTTCTCTACTTTTAAATCAGGTATCAAATAAGCAGAGCCCGCATTTTTTTTGAATTAATGACCCATCTGTATATACTTTTAAATGATTTGGATATTTCTCTTCAGTATGAAATTTAGCATTGCTTGCCACTATATTTATATTGTCCTTCTTTTTTAAATCAGTGTGGTCAATATCAAATTGGGCCCTTTGAAGTTCCCAGGGTGGTGTAGGGAAGAAAGACGGCCTTGCAGATACAGACTTTTCGTCAACAGTAATGCCCGTGGCTGGCTTGCCTAAGCTCAGATGTATACGTTGCCAGAGTAATTTGAGAGGATATTGTTTTTGCACGTGTAGGAAAGTCGATATCTGATCTAATTTCATTTTCATTTTTCACATCATTCTTAACTGGAACGCTTCTTATCACAAATTTCGTGGCAGCCGCTTCCCTCTGATCATCTAAGGGTAAAATTTGAGCCTCATTATATGTTCGAAGACAAGATGCATGGGTGGGAAGACCCATTTCAAGTTTGAGCTCTTTACATTCTATGCTCTGAAGCTTTCTTTAACAGATATTTTTGGTGCACTAAAAAACACCTCTTGCGCGTATGTTAATTTTGATCTTATTAGACATTTACATAGATAAATTAGAGTGGACGTGTCTTGTCCATGAGAAAATTTAAAGTTTTCCTTACTTTTGTCAGCAAATAATCTATGTGTTGATTCCAAGACATTTTCAACATATCCAATAAAACAAAATGATAATCCCTTACCAAGTGCCAGCAGAAAGCCGAAGCCTTCGCTAACATGTTTGCCAATGTCAGCTGTGAAAATGGTTTATCAAAGATTCGTAATGAGTATAGAGACCAAGAAGAGCAAAAAGAATTTACAAAGATCCTATTCCTGATAACACAAACTATATTAATGCACATCTAACGCTTCAGGAACTCAAAGATGCAATAAATTCCATCCCAAATAAAAAAAAAAAAAAAACATCAGTGGGACTGGACGCAATTTCGAATCAAATGCTAAAAAATCTGCCTGAAAATGTTATCAATTTCCTGTATGAAATATTTCAAAAATGCTGGTGTGATGGTGATATGCCAAAAATTTGGAAAGAATCAATCGTGGTTCCCATTCACAAACATGGCAAAAGCTGCACAGACATAAACAGTTATAGACCTATAGCATTAACATCCCATGTATGCAAACTTTTGGAAAGAATCGTTTTAAACAGACTTACACACTTTTGTGAGAAGAATGAAAATATACCTATAAATCAGGCCGGTTTCAGAAAGAGTAGATCGACAACAGAACAATTAGTGAAACTTACAACAAACATCAAAAAGCAATTTGCTAGACGTAGATGTATATTAGCGACATTTTTTGACATAAATAAAGCTTATGATCAAGTCTGGCATTCTCGGCTCTTACTTAAATTAAAAAACATAGGTCTGTCTGGTCATATTTATGATTATATCAATTGTTTCTAAAAGATCGAAAAATTCAAACTAGAATAGGAAACACATATTCAACTAAAAGAACTCTTACCATGGGTATCCCTCAAGGATCAGTTATTGCTCCTTTCCTATTTTCATTACTAATGCATGATTTACCCAGTAAAATATCTAAAAGTGTCATCTTGATTCAATATGCTGACGATATATGCATGTGGATGGAAGTAACTTTAAAAAATTAAACCCCACTACGTAGCATAAACCATACCAAAAAAGTGTATCAAAAAGAGCTCGACGTTATAGCAGAGTACTTGACAAAGAATGGACTAAGTTTATCTGAAGAAAAAACAAAGATTGTTTTATTCAACAGTGGCTCGAATCCCGACAAAATGCCTGTTTTCAAAATGAATGGAATAGTTCTTAATCATGCTTCACAGATCAAGTTTTTGGGCGTTAACCTCACATCAAAAGCTGTGTGTGTGTGTGTGTGTGTGTGTGTGTGTGTGTGTGTGTGTGTGTATGTGTGTGTATGAGTCCGTGTGTTCTTGCATGTGTGCGTGTGCGTGCTTGCATGTGCGTTCGTGTATGTGCGCGGTTGTGTGTGTGTGTGTGTGTGTGTGTGTGTGTGTGTGTGTGTGTGTGTGTGTGTGTGTGTGTGTGTGAGTTTGTGTGCGTGTGTGCGCGTGTGCATGAGTGCGTTCATGTGTGTGTGCATTTGTGTTTGTGTGTCTGTGTGTGTTAGGGAAGAGAGAGAGAGAAAGAGTCAGTGTGTGTGTGTATGTGTGTATGTGTTTGTGTGTGTCAGTG
>JADBJO010007927.1:37500-40000 GCA_016801955.1 Conus betulinus
AGTATCAGGTGTCATCGTGAGGACACCCACCACAGTAAACACTGCAGTGATGCCTATTTACTTGGGTGGTTTGAAGTCCTGCCAGTTGTGGTTGAAGGCAAGACTCACCCTGCAAAGACCGGCACTGGCGACATGGTGAATGTTTTAGTTGCGGTGTCATTGTGAACATCCTCGTCCAGCGAGTGCCACAACGTCCGTTTATCAACAGACCCCACGAACATGCAGAGAATGGGATTTTGATACCCCCCCCCCCCCCACCATGGACATGGACGCTCTCTCTTTCTCTCTCTTTTTTTTCTCTCTCTCTCTCTTTCTTTCTCTCTCTCACTCTCTCTCTCTCTCTCCCTCTCTCTGTCTTCTGATTGTCTGTCTGTCTGTCTCTCTCTGTCTGTCTCTCTCTCTCTCTCTCTGTCTCTCTCTCTCTCCTCTCTCTCTCTCTCTCTCTCTCTCTCTCTCTGTCCTCCTCTCCTCTCTCTCAGAGAATCTCTCTGTGTTAGTGAGACCAGAGAATTTTTTTTTTCTATAGAATAGACTTGTGATTAGGAGAAAGGTTTCGCTTTGTGAAGAAGGTACGATATTTGTAAACGTGACTGATTGTCTTTCGGGAAAAGTGGTACTGAAAAAATATATATGAAGTAGTCGGATTCGATGACGTTTCAGAAGATATTTTGTGTACTAATCAGGTCGTATGATCATCTAAACAGATGTTTTAAAGGGCAGTTTTTTTTTTTTTTTTTTTTTTTTAGGATATGTTGATTTTCAAACCACTGCGGACTTTTTGAGAAAGAAAGTACATTACAGTAATCTTAAGCATGTCTCGCGATATTGATGTGCGTGTATGCATGTGTGCATTGTCCTCTTTGATTGCTGGTTACAGATTCCGTCGACGTTTATATCACACTGTGTGCACCGTCACTCAGAACTACACATTGTGTCTGACCCGTGGAGTTAACACAAGCCCTGTTACAACTCCTTCAGTGGTTGACACAAGCCCTGTTACAACTCCTTCAGTGGTTGACACAAACCATGTTACAACTCCTACTTCAGTGGTTGACACAAACCATGTTACAACTCCTACTTCAGTGGTTGACACAAACCATGTTACAACTCTTACTTGTGGGGTTGACACAAACTATTATGCAACATTTTACTTGTGGGGTTGACACAAACTATTATACAACACTTACTTGTGGAGCTGACACAAACCATGTTACAACTTTTACTTGTGGAGTTGACACACAACCATGTTACAACTTTTACTTGTGGAGTTGACACGAACCATGTTACAACTCTTGCTTGTGGAGTTGACACAAACCATATTACAACTCTTACTTGTGGGGTTGACCCAAACCATGTTACAACTCTTTCTTGTAAAGCAACGTTGAGCAATTGTACACAATGTTGCAATAGTGTGGATTTCTGCTTCTGTACTGACTGACTTATTATTCATTATCAGAGTTCCGTACATTTTTTAGTTTGAAAACGAAGTGACCGAGGGCGGAAAACGAAGAAAAATCTAGAAAGAAAGGAGGTTAGTTACCGCCAAGGACATAGACAAAGTACAGGACAAAACACGATGCATTTCGGCCTCTTGGGTCTTCTTCTTCAGGCAAAAGCAAATAACATTTAGGACAGTGGAAACGAAGAAAGAGAAACCACCTATCTTCTCATATTCGGCGGACGATCAACATTTGTCATTTTAGCACTCAGTTTAGTGAAAACGAGCCTTTTATTCATAACGTTCAAGAAATGAGAGAGTCCATCGTAAAGAAATGGAGAAGAGGAGATCGGGTGTGCACACATATGTGTCATGGCAAGAGCTGTGTGTGTCATGTGAGCTTGATACTTAGCGCCTACGTCCTACTCGTACATGTGTGTGATGCAGAAGGGAAAATTTCTGTAGTCAGAATTTCGGATCCTGGATCATCCTTTATCAAGCCTGTCCACATACATCTGTATGTTTTATTGCACATTTGATGATTACGATTTTCATGTACCACCCATGGTGACTTTTGAATGAAAAAAAAAATTCTCAAGCCCGAAGGTAAAGGCCTTTAAATAGAGATCAGTTTTGTTTTCGTCCAACTGGAAACATTGGCATTTGTGATCGCACAACAACACAAACTGAAATATCCTTTACAATTACGCAAGATCATCACTTTCTCGTTTCATTTCGTGCGAACTGAAATTAGGCTTAAGAAACAAACATCCCAGTGAACCTCCTTCTTTGAAATGTTTGTGTGATGTTTTTGATCTGGAGATCCATGTTGCGTCAGTCCCCCAGGGTCTGGATAGGAACAGTTGAAACAATCTGACGGACGAGTGCAAAGGGCGCAGCAGTAGTTTTCAGGGAATCAAGGGTTGCCATTGCATTCTCCGGCCAGACAGGACTTTCTTGGGTCTCAAATGACAAAACCACAGGAACGACACCGAGTCCTCCAGACAGAGACTTTTGCTACGCGCGCGCGTGCGTGTGCGTTTATGTTCTGATTGTTGGTGG
>JADBJO010007927.1:47500-50000 GCA_016801955.1 Conus betulinus
CTGTCTGTCTGTCCGTCTGTCTGCTTGTCCTCTCTCTCTCTCTCTCTCTCTCTCTCTCTCTCTCTCTCTCTCTCTCTCTCTCTCTCTCTCTCTCAAGGTTACGAAGGCGACCAGATCGTGTCTTGAGGAAAATACTGGGCTGCTGCTATAAGAACATGGTCGTGGAGATACAGTATCCACACAAAGCAGCAGACGCTGTGTGGGATGCCGCGGTGTTCTTTCGATGCAGATTATATACCTGTCTTTTGGAAGATCTATGTAAGTAATTTCCGCTCTCCTGTCTCTCTGTTTGACTACCTTTTATTATTATCATTATTTTTTTTTTTTTTTTTTTGGTCAGTTTGTTTGAAGGGGGAGTCGGAGGAGAGGCTTCTTTTTTAAACGGTCGTCCCTTCTTTCATTTTTTCCCCATTGCAATGCACTAACCATCGCGGCACAACAAACGAGAAAAAGTGGTCTTCTCTGGTCTGTCGGGAAAAGTCCTGAACTCCCAGAGTTGATCTGTTCTGTCCATGTCAAGGTCTTCTCTGGTCTGTCGGAAAAAGTCCTGAAGTCCCAGAGGTGATGGGTTCTGTCCATGTCAAAGTCTTCTGTGGTCTGTCGGGAAAAGTCCTAAACTTCCAGAGTCGATGGGTTCTGTCCATGTCGTCTACCTCTTCTTTCAGTTTCACATCGCTCAGGGTGCCGTCTCTGACGTCATGTGTGCTCCACAAACCTCACATGATTGTTATGTAATGTATGATGTGGACTTCGGCGTTTTGTCAATATATCAAGCTAGTTGCTTTTGTCGACTTTTTGCTTTGCTCTTTTCTTGATTTCCTTTCTTTTTCCGTCGTTTCCTTTCACTCATTTTGATTTGACCAACTTCCTGTTTGAAACTGAGCTGTTCTTTTTACAAGGTACTGTAACCGAAGGAGTCCACATCTTTTCATTACAGGATAATATGTAAGGTAATGAGAGCGAACAGATCGGAGCTACACCAACGTGTCTTGAGGAAAATGCAGGCTAGCCTCATTTTATCCGCCTTAAGGGGGTCATTAGTTCAGGTACCTTACAGTTTATCAGTGTATATTTATGTCCAGTTTGTCTTCATTGTTTAAAAAGAAATAAACCCGAAGCATTGACTTTCATGGAAAGACGCGACATAGTCGTTAGGCTTTAGTGATATCACTGAAGCAGCAGGGAAACCATTTCTGACAGTATTGTGGACCCAGATCGACCCTTGTCTTATACTAGTCACATGTGTACGTGTTATTGCAATTTCCATTGATGATGTACCGTTTTCTGTAACATCCGCAGCCATTGATTATTGTGTAATTGATAATGATGATGATAATAATAATACTAATGATAATAAGAATAGTAATAATAATAATAACATAGTATTTATAAAGTGCCTTGCCTAAGGTTCTAGGCGCTGACCATCCACACTCTCGCATACGCAACGGGCTGCCTTCCTGGGTAGTGCCGACTGAAGAGCTGCCTGTCAGCGCTTCATTCAGTCGTTTCCCGTGTCATCCATTCAATATCGTTCACTCTGTTTCTTTATTTCCTTTGTTCTTTTCAATTTATCACGCACGGTGCATGCTATGTGTAACGTGTCATCCATACCAGCCGCCAAACTGGCCTTCTGTTCCGAAAGTTGGTGACTGGATTTTACGTGTGTGCATTGTTGATTCATCCATCTTGTTCCCTGTTTGTCTCCTCCCTTCTCACATTGGCATTACGTCCATACTGCTCACTCTAGCCTCCATAAGAACAGCCACACCCGGGTTTGTGCCGTCAAAGACCCAGGACCAATAATCCTCAGGGAGCAATCGGTGTTGTGTGCTGAGGCAACCCAGCGAAAAAGACACTGCATCGATGCCAAGTCGCTTGGGTGGTATTTAGATCGTGCCTGTTTTGGTCCCGTATAGAGAAGACGCGACATACGAATCCCGCTATTGACGACGTGACTGCTTAGCCGTCGTGAGTGAGCGTCCATTTTCTGGCAGCGCCACCACATCCGTCCAGTGACTGAGCATACAGCGGAATATCAGACAGTGTGTTCTCACCACCAACATCGTCAGTTCTATTTGTGCTGTCCGGTATGGCCAACAAACCTCCAAACGTATCACGCAATTGAAAAAAAAAATTGAAAAAAAAAAAACGAAAATGCTTACGCCAGAATAAATGAATAGTAAGGGAGCAAATGAATATTTGTTTGAGTGAAGGGGGGGAGCTGACATTTTTACGTTTTCGTGTAATGATGAAATGCGCAGCTAATTGACAACCGCCTTGAAAACCTGTCTATTGCACTGGGTCTTCAGACTTTTGAGTGTAACGGAGCTTACATCATTACGTTTTGGCTTAGTGGTGGCATGCACAAAATGATTTAAAATTAAACTTTGTTGACCCTGTCTTCAGACTTTTGAGCGAGAGGGAACTTGTATCATGAAGTTTCCTCGTGTAGTGACAAAATGCGTGAACTAATTCAAACTACAATAAAAAAAAAAAAAAC
>JADBJO010007927.1:60000-67500 GCA_016801955.1 Conus betulinus
CACACAGCCTACATTCAGAGCCCCTACCCCATCCCTTTTTGTTGTTGTTGTTGTTGTTGTTGTTGTCGTTGTTGATTGTTTACTTCTCAGATTCCGCCTTCCCACCTTTGACCTTAACCTCTCCCTGCAGCCTGCTTCTTTACTGAGTTTTTTTTTTTTCTGAAGAGTCCTCACTTTCTTTCCTACTGGTGGATGCGTTTGTGTTATTTCTCCCCTGTCAGTCAAAAGGGAAGCGCTGTTTTTGTTCATGTTTGTTTGCAATTGTCCCGTCTCAGGAAGACTTTGTGTCGACAATTCACTGGTTTGTTTTTTGTACAGTCCATTAAATCTGCGTTACTTTACATCTTGTTTTGTGTGTTTATTTTGTATTTTGAGTCACCCAACAATAGACATGATGCCGTTAAAGTCCAGACGCCTTTCCCTACTTCTGTTCTGTGGAGAGGTCTTGAACAGAGTGAGAGAAAAGAAGCCGCCTTGACGCACTCCTGTGCATGTTGGGGGGGGGGGGGAACGTTTCGGAGACAATTGCGCTCATATACCGGTTGTAGAGTACCGCAGGGACTCTGGTGGGGGTTGTTGAAGAGCCGCATAAAATGCAGACACTTGTATGCACCACCGTGAAGGAGATGTGTCCCAGGTAAAAGCCTTTGGGAACACAGGGGTCAACATTCGCTTCCTCCGCTTTGCTGTTAGACGGTACTGCATTGTGTTGGTCGTCTGATGAGTTTGACAGTGTTCGAGGGACAGGAGTAAGGTGAAGGGTAGAACGAAGTCTGCCTCTGATGTAACAAACTGCGAGCTTGCTTCATCGTTTGGTAAATCTTCTTATCTGTGCGATACGCCACTAGCCGACACTTGACCAGTTGTTCCTTCTAACCTGACCTCTCTGACAAGATACCGCATCATTACATGGAAATATGAACATCTGGAGAATGTCTCTCGCAGCCCAATACTCTCTCTCTCTCCTCTCTCTCTCTCTCTCTCTCTCTCTCTCTCTCTCTCTCTCTCTCTCTCTCTCTCTCTCTCTCTCTCTCTTCGCACTTTTCTCACTCCAGCCTCTCCGTCTCCCTTGTTTTCACTCTCTCTCTCCCCCAGCGCCCCTCCTCCCCCCCCCCCTCTCTCTCTCTCTGTCTGTCTCTGTCTGTCTGTCTGTCTGTCTGTCTGTCTGTCTGTCTGTCTGTCTGTCTGTCTGTCTGTCTTTTTCCCCAAACCTTTCGTTTTATGATCTGATCGTCATTGGCCATGTAATGTGATTTATGTTTGGTGTAAGCAAGAGAACACCTCTTGCTGCATATATTTGTGCCTGTATCCATGTCACAATCGCTGAACCAAGACTCCCTCTTGTATACCTCACTGGATTTAGGTCAGCTCCTTGGGACGCAGTGAGGACACATCTCCTCCTGCGTACATGTTGTAGGCATCGAAATACAAAACGAAATCATTCGTATTCATTGACTCAGCGGCTGATGGAAATCTGTCTGAAGTCAGTGCTGGTCATGTCCCTTATCGTTGACTATTATCATTAACGTTTCAATGATGAAACAACAAACAAGTAATGTTGGTTTTTTTTCTTATCATTGACTGTTTTCATTAAAGTTTCAACGATGAAAACAACAAACAAGTAATGTTGGTCATTTTTTTCTTGATCGTTGACTATTATCATTTATGTTTCACGATGAAACAACAAACAAATGATGTTAGTCATGTAGGGCTGTTGTTGGGTATGACCTTGTATTATTTCAGTTATAAATTTTCTCGCCGAAATCACTACAACAATGTTGACAAAATGTTTTCGAGCTGTTTTAAGGGTGGCTGGAAAGTGCTGGGCAAGATTTGAAGGTAAACACTAAGTTTTAATACAGTTTGGGGTCTGTCAGACACGCCAACAATATGTGTATGTTTTCCCCTCACAAATTCAAAGAAATCCATTTATTAAGGAGAATGTGCGGTCGAAGTAGAGAGAAGGATATGCAGTAAGTTACTGGGAAGACAGGAGGGAGGGGCTCTATGAACTACTAATCAATCTTCCAAGGATCTGCTTATTTCATTTTCTGAGTCTGAAAGAACTCTTTTGGATTTCGGGGCCAGATGTTTTTTTTTCTTGAGTCAGTACAATTTTGACTGTGTGATCCCGCGGTGGTGTGTGTGTGTGTGTGAGTGTGTGTAGTTGTGTGTGTGTGTGTGTGTGGTGTGTGGTGTGTTGTTTGTGTGTGTGTGTGTTTGTGTGTGTGTGTGTGTGTGTGTGTGTGTGTGTGTGGTGTGTGGTGTATCTGTGTGTGTCTGGGTGTGTGTATGCCTCTCAATCTCTCTCTCTCGTCTCACTCCTCCTCTCTCTCTCTCTCCTCTTCTCTCTCTCTCTCTCACTCTCCTCTCTCATCTCTCTCTCTCCTCTCTCCTCTCCAGCAGTACAAGCCAAGATTAATCCGACAAACTCAGGTCACTCTGTGTGTGTGTGTTTGTGTGTGTGTGTTGTGTTGTGCTGTGTGTGGTTTTGTGTGTGTGTCGTCGTGTCTGTATGCCTAGTCTGTCTGTCTGTCTTGTGTGTGTCTCTGTGTGTAGGTGTGTGTGTGTGCATGTGTCTGTGTGTGTAGCTGGACAGTGGAGGAGGGGTGCAGTGGGAAGAAAAGATTCAATAGTCCAGTCCTCATAATTAACAGGAGGGAAGGGGAATATAAGTGAAAATATTAATTAAAAACCCATTTAGATTTGATAAACCCAACTCATCTAGATTTTGTCAGCTCTTTGTCGTCATTCTGTGCATATGTCCATTTGGCTTCAGCAGTCTATGATCTTAGCTCTTGAACCGTTTTCTCCGCCCTCGGCAATCGTCTCGAATGTGTGTGTGTGTTGTGTGTGTGTGTGTGTGTGTGTGTGTGGGTGTGTGTGTGTGTGTGTGTGTGTGTGTGTGTGCTGTTGTGTGTATGCGAGATGAGGCGAGGAGAGAGAGAGATAGAAGAAGAACTAAAGAAAGAAAGAAAGAAATAAAGCGGTAAAGAAAAGAGAAAAGAAAGAAGTGGGAAGATAGATGGTCAACCAGAGAAAGAGAGATTTGTGTGTGGTGTGTGTGTGCAGAGAGAGATGAGATCGAAGGAGAGCAGCAGAGAGAGAGGTGGGGGGGAAGAAGGTGAAAGAATATCTTGAGTCTGGAAGAGAGATTAGGGGGGTCACCTCTGCACACACTGAGAGTCTTGTTACAAAAATCTACTCTAAAACATTGAGAAGACGAGGGAAGAACCCTTGAGCTCATGAAATACAGTATAAAAAACCCGCCTCTCTTTAGATGGTCAAACAGAGAGTGAAAGAGAGATTCTGTGTGATGTCATGTGTGCTTCAGCAGTCTATGATCTTAGCGCTGACCCTCCGCCCTATCGAATGGCGAGAGTGTGGGTGTGAGTGTGTGGGGGGGGATTAGGCGGGTATGATTAGTTATGAAGTATCAAGGGGCAGATGAGTTAGAGCGAGATAGAGAGAGAGAGCCTCTGTCTCACCTCAGACACTGAAAGAATGAAGTCAAGTAAAGCATATCTTAAACATCCGGTCGTCAGGAAAGCCATGTCCCACTCGGTGAAATACACGACGTCGTCGTCTCCCCTTCCCTCTCTCAGAGAGGTGTCGCTGCCTCGCTCTTCTCTCCTCGATCTCCTCGCTCCTCATCTCTATGACTCTCTCTATCTCACTCCTAAACTCACACACACACACACACACACACGTCACACACCACAGCCACACACACACACCACAACACATGCGCGCGCGCCCGCACACACACACAACACACACACACACACAACACACACACAACACACACACAACACACACCCACACACACACAACACCACAACACACACACACACACCCACCCATCGCACACACACACACACACACACACACACGCCACACACACACCACACAAACACATACACACATGCACGCACGCCACGCACGCACGCACACCCACACACTCACTCACCCTCAAATACACACACACCGACTGATGATTGACAACACCATTTACAGTCATATGAAACATATTGTTGCATACTTACACGCACACACACACAAACACACACACACACAGCACACATCACACACACACACACACCACACAACACACAAACACACAGCACACACAACACACACACACACCACACACACACACACACACCACGCGCACGCACGCACGCACGCACGCACGCACGAACTGCACACGCACGCACGACAGGACACGCATGCCACCAACACACTGCGCGGCGCGCAACAAACACAAACACAAACCCACACACACACCCACACAACACACCACACAACACACACACACCACATACACACGCTCGTCGCGCGCGCGCGCATCACACACACAGTGAGAGTTGAGAGAGACGACGAGGGAAAGATGGTGAGATGAGAGAGATGGATTGCAGAGAGAGAGAGGCGAGAGAGAGAGAGACCAGTGTTTCACACATGCACATGCTTTTTATGATCTCTTAGCCCTTTGAATGACTAGAAATTCACCTTCATCTCATCTTTAGGATCGGGGTGCTTAGACAGTACATTATTGAGACATACTCCTATCCAGGAGCAACTGTTATGACACCTCGGCATTTTGTAATTCACAAAATGCTTAATGCGAACACCCACCCCGCCTCACCCCCGCTAACCCTCGCCGCGTGATATGTTAATAGACTTTGACGCCATGTCTCGTGAAAAGCGATGCAAAAAGCTAATGCAAATGCTGAACCATTTCTGATATCTGCTTCGCCAGCGGATTCGAAATGGCTGAAGAGATGCCTATTCTCATGATTAGTAAAGCCCCCTTTATAAGAATCTGAACTGCATAGTGTTTTATAAAACAGTCTGTCCACGGCTGACAAAAGTATTGGACAGTATAGCAGTCGTCATGCAATTCAATTTCAACAGGCACGCACGCACTTGTGCCCCTCTCTCTCTCCTCTCATCCTTCTCTCTCTCTCTCTCTCCTCTTTCTCTCTCCCTCCTCTCTCCTCTCTCTCTATTCTTCTCTCTCTCTCTCTCTCTCATCTCATGCATACGTCATGGTCTCATCATGAATCGACGTAATGCGTATTCTGAATCGACCCCCACCCCCCCCACCCCCCCCCCACCTCTGCAACACCCTCTCCCACAGGTGCCGGTTGAAGGAGGGGCGCAGACGAGGACTGCACGAGAAAGAGCTGGTCCGACAATATAAAGGACTGGACCAAAATGACCATGCCAGATCTCCTCACGACAGACTACCAACAGAAAGCCTGGAGAGAAAACGGCGGCTCTTGCCCGATCACCACGTCCCCCCAACGACCCCAGCGGTCAGGGAATGACCTGACATGACTGATTGACACCCCCCCCCCCCCCGCCCCCCCCCGCCTTCTACTTTCCCCCTTCTTCTACTATCCCTTCCCCCGTCTATTCTAACCCTCTTTTTTTAACCCCAGCATCCGTCTGCCATGCCCACACCACACCACACACACACACACACACACCACACACACACATCCAACACCCACACACACACACGCATTCATTACACGCACGCATGCATGGCACGCGCGCGCACACACACACAAACACACCACACACATACTTACATACACACGCACGCACGCACGTGCGCGCTCGCGCGCGCCGCGCCACACACCCACACACACCACACACACACACACATAACACACACCATAACACGGACACACACGCACGCACGCACACACACACCACACACACACACACACACACACACACACACAGAGAAGAGAGAGGAGAGAGAGCGAGAGAGGAGAGAGACGAGAGAGAGAGAGAGAAAGACGAGGAGAGAGAGCTTGGTAACCTGAACCGTCTGCGTCGAACGACCTTAGGAGGATGAATAGTTTAGGCTTTTTGTGTTTGCTTGTCCGGTAAAGCGTACACCACCCATGTAACATGCGCTGTTTTTCAAGAAATGTAATTGTAGCCAAGCAGCACGGCAACTGTTTGTCGTACTTTAAATGAATCGAAGCGATGACTTGGTCAAGTCACATGTAAGTTAAATGGTTAGGCGCATGTGATATCCAGATAAAGACAAATAATGTGGGACTGCGGGTCTGCTGGTCTTCACGAAAAGAACGAGAAAACCTACAAAATAGATACAAAAAAAAAAAAAAACATGACTGTTGTAAATTATCATTTCCTCTCCATGCACATTGGAGGGGCATGTAGCCGTATTCCCCCCCCCCCCCCCCCCCCCCCACCCCCCCACCCCCTCATTGATTTGAACGCTTTCTGCCATGTTGTATTTAAAACGTTATTTAGGTTTTTAATTCCAGCAAAGAGGTTCGTTTTGTTTTGTTGGTTGGTTTTTTTGGGTACCAGTCTGTCGGCACCATCGATAGAATGTGCTGCCCTGAGGGACAGCTGGATCAGGTTTTCAACAACAGCCCACATGCAATTTGGCCGATACCGGACACACACCACTTCCACACACGCATGATAATAACGCTGCGCGCGCCCCACACACACACACACGCAAAACACACACACACACAACACAACCCACACCACACACACCACACACACACACCCCCCCACCCGCTGACCCTTGACAGTACTACCGTAGTGCGGAACCACGTGAGTGAAATGTGCCCCCTGAGGAGACACATAACCCCCCCACGACACCCACACATGACACCGCCCGGCCGATAACCGGTGACCCCACCCCCCTTCCCCCTTAACCCCCCCCACCCCCCCCCCCCCCCCCCCCCCCCCCCCCCCCCCCCCCCCCCCCCCCGACACGAACCACACAAGGGACATGGACGTGAAGAGAAAACGAAAAACGGAGGCCACCATGACAGCAGGGCGTGAGGAACTCGGAACTTAAGACTTTTTTCATGTTCATTGATGAGTCTGTGACATCCCGGCATAAACCAGGTCCGAGAGATACAGACACCTGTTGGTCAGAAATTTTGAACAACACTCTCAGAGATGCATCCATTATGTGGGGGGAAAAAAAAATGGGACTATGGGCTTTCCGGTCTTCCTGACTGCGAACGTTGCAAACTTATGCGTGGGTATGGGCCAATCGGGGCAGAAAAATCCGTCAAATTAATGGCTGCGGTGGGACTCGAACCAACTGCCTCTAACCCGGGAATCCGCGACGTTTACTACAGTTCCCACTGATAACCCACTACATTATGGTGTGGATCCAGATCAAAGGCGGATCGAGGAATTGTGGTTTGGAGGCCATAGGATGAATTTGAGTTAGGTTTGATTGAAAAAAAATAAGAAAACTGGAATGGTAGTACAAACGTATTCAAGGGAGAGAGAGTTCTGTTGTTTTCTTCTGCTCGTGTCGTGAAAGATGTATTCTAGGTTGTAGCTGTCTCTGAATGATTTTCTTTGAATCATATAGATTGAAAAAAAAAACCCTCTCTTCTTCTTCTTCTTCTTCTGATCTATGAAATAAAGAAGGGAAAAGAGCATAATCAGCCCGTTCAAGAGATTTTTTTTTTTAATTAAACC
>JADBJO010007927.1:77500-82500 GCA_016801955.1 Conus betulinus
TTGATGTGATCGACAACTGCTCTCTGTCCAAAGCTCGGCTATCACTAGAGCACCTGCTGTTGTCCACAGCAGAGGTCAACGTGTGCCTGAGCTTTACCACTGCTCTCGCAGTGATCGTCTTCAAAGCGGATGCCGCCGACTTTTAGTTTTTAGTTGTACATGTATTCGCACCATCAGGGGACTTTGCATTACAAAATTCCTCTGGTTTGTTTGTTTGTTTGTTTTTCTCTTTCATTATTTGTTTCTTGATTTTTCATCCTTCTTTTCTATATGCTTTACTTTCTGCTCTGTACGGTCCCCTCAAAAGTCTTTTTATCCCAGTAATTCTCTCTCTCTCTCTGTCTCTCTCTCTGGTGGCTTCCCTTGTCTGGCTCCCGGCCGGCAAGACGTGTTTTACACGGCTCTGATAACTTCGAACCTGTGTCACCTGTAATCCGTTCAGTATGCCCGTCGGAGGTCTTCCACATGTTTCAGAAATTCTGGTTAATGCCGCTCAACAGGAAACGACACTGTCCTCGTTTAAAATCAGGGTGCAGAGGCAAACAAACAGTTGTCGTTAACCGGTGAACGACTACCAACCAGTCCCACATGCCACTCAAACCGATAGCCGCCATGCTGTTTACCGACGGGAAACGTCCGTCACAGGTGAACAGATATGAAGGCAGAGCAGAGAGCCATAGGAAGAGACAGCAGATACAGGCGGGTGAACTTTCATCTTCTCCGTCAGATTTGTTTTCGCCGACGACGCCACCAAGCCTGTTTTATAATAGCAGTTCTGACAACAGCCACGCAGCTTGTGGTGACTGAACTGAAAGCATTCATTGTCAGATTAACCATAGGTTGTACTGACAATGCTTGTGGTGACATGTTGCTGTGTGATAACCCCACCTCTCCCTCGCTATACCAGTCTGCACGAGATACACGGCACAGTGACATCCAGCAAAGAAATTGCCGTAGGAAAGTGTGACACACTGTCTGTAACAGTCGCTTTGGATGAAGTCTCCATGTTGGGTTTGGCGTCAGTCAAGGGGGTTACTCAAGTCAAGTGCAGTGATCTCTGAAGAGGAAAGGCCACCGCTGACTGAAAAGGCCAGCATACAATGCAGAACTGAAGATGAAGCAAGCAAGATGTTGCCTGTACCCATCGTCAACACAGCGCAGGCCTCCAAGGGTGGTACAGGACTGCTCTAAAGGCAGGTGAAGACAGTGCTTCTCTGGGTACTCCCCAGCATCTTCGGCTGTTTCTTTTTCTTCAGTAGAAATCATCATGAATTAAAAGGAAGAAATGATCCAAGGATATTTCTCAAGTGATTGATCCACAGATTAATTCTTCAGATAACGTGACAATGAATGACATGCTGGCATATTTGCAAGACATCAAAAGAAACATGGACAGTCTTCACTATACTGATAAGGGAGACGCGAAACTGACTTCCAGCAACTGCACAGCTGGCAACAAAAGAAATCCTGATGACAGGATAAACTTGTTGGCGATCACGTTGATAGTTTCATAGGTGTTCAGAAACTCTTTCGGTGATGTCATTTCCTGACCGCGATGTTGTTTTTTTCTGCCATGTATTGCCTGTTCATTCTTTGATATTTATTTCATGAACAGCCCACTGTGTTCTCCCCATAAGAATGGGCTTTGTAAGCTTATCTTAGTAAATCATGTATCCATTCATTCATTCATCTCTCTCTCTCTCTCTCTCTCTCTCTCTCACAACACCACACACACACACACACACACACACACACATTAGAAATCATAACATCCCAGACATTTGTTGTAATCTGGGGACTAGGTATTGAAATGTGAACATTGCGCAGAGTTTACATTTTACTTGCATGCACATGGCTTTGCGTGTATTTTAGACACATTTGACATTTTTTTTATATAGATCTTTTCCATTGCCTTTATTTTTTTCAGATCTGTAAGTGAAAATCCAGCGACACGTCTGACGCGTTCATCACCGCCACGTTTTGTCAGCCTAAAGTCTGTCCATAATCTGGCTATCATCAATCAATGCCGATATTCTGTGAACAGATTTGTCGTGTTTGTTGCGTTTTTTAAGTATCAAACTTTGTTTGTTTTTTCATGCTATTTGATGACAGCTTTTAAAGGGCGCTGCATGGTCGGCTGGGCCACATAAGACTAAAACTGAAATAGCCACCGCAGCTCACCCCCCTTCACGTCACCGTCTGACGCTGCAGTTGTCAGGGCATGGCATGAACAGCATCAGGCGTTGGATTATAGAGACATGGAGGGGAAGGCAGGGTGGGGGGGGGGGGAGTTGGGGGGGGCTCCTAATCTGGGGGGTTCGCTATTATCTGTCTTCTTCTTTCTTCTCTTCTTTTTCTTTGTTTCTTCCTTTTTTCGCTCCTAAGTTTCTTTTCCTTTCCTTGATCTGGCACACACTCTTGTTTTTCTCTTTCTTTCTTTTCTTTCTTTTCTTTCTTTTCTTTCTTTCTTTCTTTTCCTTTCTTCCTCTTTCTATTTTCTTCTTCTCTCTCTCTTTCCTTTTCCTTTTTTCCTTCTCTTTCTTTCTCTTTCTCCTCTTTTCTTTCCTCTCTTTTCCTTTCTTCGTTCGTTCTTTCTTTCTTTTTTTTTCTTTCTTTCTTCTTTTCCATTTAAGGAGCTCTGCTTTCCCTCTAAACAAAATAATTTTTTTTTTCCATCCTTAGCTGTCCCACCTGACAAGTATGGGGGTCTTTATCATTTCAGGGATAGCTTTTTCTTGCTGAAATAAACGAATAGGATTGCCATAGGATGAACCTGGATGTGAGGCTGCATGTCTGTTGGCAGGACGGAGTGGGGGGGGGGGGGGGGAATGGAGAGGAGAGGGATGGGGGGGGGGAGGTCACAGGAAGTAGCATGGGGGGAGGGCACGGAATGGATGGAGGAGGGTTGGGATGAGTGGTGCTGGAGTAGATGAGAATTCTTATTAATGTCACACATGCCAGTTATGATATTCATGGAACACACAGATATTTTTATATTTTAATGGAACACAGATATTAATGATTTTAATGGAACACAGATATTTATGATATTAATGGAACACACAGATATGTACGATATTAATGGAACACACAGATATTTATTATATTGATGGAACACATATATGTATGATGCTAATGGAACACACAGATATTTATGATATTAATGGAACACACATATGTATGATATTAATGGAACACACAGATATTTATTATATTTAATGGAACACACAGATATGTATGATATTAATGAAACACACAGATATGTATGATATTAATGAGACACACAGATATTCCATATGAACACATTTCACAGTTATCAACTGATAAACAGTTAGTTCACATTGTTCATGTCTAGTGATAAAACTTTGATGATCTTTCTGCACAGTTCCTGCATCTGCCCTTTGATGTGCACTAAGAATCCACACCAAAATATCAGTGCTTCGTCCTGGCTCCGATCCATCTTTTCACTAATTTCATTTTGCTTCAGCAAATTTCGCACAGTCTCGCTGACAACCCACCCACCCACTCAAACAAACACACAGATGCAAGTGCAAACACAGCCTCTTTAATGAGGTGTGTCAAATGGAAACGAGGTTGATGAAAAAACACACACACACACACACACACGCACGCACGCATGCACGCACGCACGCACGCACGCACGCGCGCGCACACACACACACACACACACACACACACACACCACACACACACACACACACACACACACACGCAAACTAAAGGAAAAAGAAGAGAACCCAAAACATGACAGAGAGACAAAGAATAAGTAAGTCAGAGAGAGAGAGAGAGAGAGAGAGAGAGAGAGAGAGAGAGAGAGAGAGAGAGAGAGAGAGAGAGAATGAAAGTAGAAATGGCCGAAAACACTTCACACAGAGCTGCTTTTTCAGGTCCTCTTGAACTCCGCGTAACTGGAGACTTTAAAAGATAACAATAACCCACCTTTTTCTGTCAGTATCCTGTCTAATGAATTATACAACTCCCGTGCCCCCTTTAAACAGCAACGTTACTTTACCTTGGAGGCCTGAGGGACACGCATGACCAGGTCAAGTGTGAATTTCCCATCTGCTGCATTGTCTTCCGCACGCTAGAGAGTGTGGGGTGAACTCCATCCATAATAGATTGGGTTCGATGGCGTTTCTTTCTTGTTTAAGACTGGCAGCCGTAACCACTGGGGGTAAATAAAAATTCTACCACTGTCAACCAATCTCTTCAGTGTAGCAGTTAGCCTGCTTTGTAGACTGACAACTGGAAGGTCGCCGGTTTGATTTAAACATGCAGTGTTATATAGCCTCAGCTGGTGCCTCTCCGGAGCTGTGCGTGCCATGGCCTGCGAAGAAAACATGATCCCCGTGACTGAGACAGTTTCCATCAATGTAACAAGTGACATATCTCGGAGTTTCGCAGGAATTCCCTGGAAACAATTCACGTTTGTGTTCCTCTTGGGTCTGGTTTACACTGGGATATATTAAGGACAAAAGATCTGGAGGACAGTTTTGTTATATTTGCCTAAATTGGGCTTGCAGAGAATCATGGCCCGTGATTGTTATCCTCATGGATCAGTATGATACCAGAGCAAATTGTTTCAAATTCTTCAGTGAGTGTCTGGTTTGGCTCAGTGATAGAATACTTACTTTGCAGTCAGACATTGCGAGTGGATACACAAATCTCAACAATTCTTTGTTCACTGAGATCATGCAACAGAAAATATCAAAAAGAAGAGATGCACATAAAACAAGAGAGAATCTGAAAAAGTAAGGACATTAAGACTGAAACCTGAAAATGACTGATCAGATTTAAAGGAATCTTCATGCTCTGCTGATGCAGTAGCTGGAGTTTGGATTCCCTTTCACTGTCATACCGGTGATGATGATGTTGTGTCAAAGGGTTTGGTATCAGTCACTTGATTATGCTTGGCGTTATCATTGAACAGAAGCGGGGTCGGTCTTTACTGACATTGGCTGTGGTAAGCATATTTTTTT
>JADBJO010007927.1:87500-92500 GCA_016801955.1 Conus betulinus
TGTGTCCATGTCTGATATTCTTTTTGTGAGAAGAGTTTTAACTTGGTGACAGCCCTCGAGATGCGTGTCTGTGCCTGTCTGTAGGAACAACACCAGTGTCAGTTAGTGACAGCCCTCAAAGAGCGTGTCTGTGCCTGTCTGTAGGAAATGCACCCAGTGTCAGTTGGTGACAGCCCTTAAAGTGCGTGTCTGTGCCTGTCTGTAGGAATGCACCAGTGTCAGTTGGTGACAGCCCTTAAAGTGCGTGTCTGTGCCTGTCTGTAGGAACAGCACCAGTGTCAGTTAGTGACAGCCCTTAAAGTGCGTGTCTGTGCCTGTCTGTAGGAACAACACCAGTGTCAGTTAGTGACTGCCCTTAAAGTGCGTGTCTGTGCCTGTCTGTAGGAAATGCACCAGTGTCAGTTAGTGACAGCCCTTTAAGTGCGTGTCTGTGCCTGTCTGTAGGAACAGCGCCAGTGTCAGTTAGTGACAGCCCCTAAAGTGCGTGTCTGTGCCTGTCTGTAGGAACAGCACCTGTGTCAGTTAGTGACAGCCCTCAAAGAGCGTGTCTGTGCCTGTCAATAGAAACAGCGCCAGTGTCAGTTAGTGACAGCCCTTAAAGTGCGTGTCTGTGCCTGTCTGTAGGAACAACACCAGTGTCAGTTAGTGACAGCCCTTAAAGTGCGTGTCTGTGCCTGTCTGTAGGAACAGCACCTGTGTCAGTTAGTGACAGCCCTCAAAGAGCGTGTCTGTGCCTGTCAATAGAAACAGCGCCAGTGTCAGTTAGTGACAGCCCTTAAAGTGCGTGTCTGTGCCTGTCTGTAGAAACAGCACCAGTGTCAGTAGCAGATCTGGCAGGGACCGTTGGTCAGGCTACGCTTCTGCCTTAGATTGACATAAATTTTGGACTCTCTGTCTGTCTGTCTGTCTCCGTTTGTCTGTATGTCTCTGTGTATCTCTCTCTCTCTCTCTCTCTCTCTCTCTCTCTCTCTCTCTCTCTCTCTCTCTCTCTCTCTCTCTCTCTCTCTCAGGTTTTCACTCGATCATCTTGTCTCTGGTTGGCGTGTGACGGGCGAAAAAGAGACCCATGGGACAGCTAAGGCATTGAATCATTCATGGCGACCTTTCTGTCCTCCGTCGCATTAGGACTCAAGCCATTCCCGAGGCACTCATTATTGTCTTGAACAACACGTCGCCCCAACAGTTATGTAACTCGCCAACGCTGGTGGTCGGCTTTTCTCGTTCTCAAAGTCTGACCATCATCACTGCTGGGTGGCTGGTGCTAACGATGGTTAGCGCCGTTCAGTGGTTGTCAGGGGGTGTGGTGACGGTGGTTCGGCCTTTATTAGGTAGCTACAGGTGCTAGTTTTGGATCCCAGTCGAGGTTGATTTTCGTACATGTTTCCGCTACATTAATATTTGTGAACGCTCTTTAACTTTACACGTTTTCCGCATATGCCTGTGTCATCTATGTTTCTACTGTCTGCCCCCCCCCCCCCCCCCCACCCCCCACCCCCCCCACCCCACCCCACTTTTTAAGGGACTCGTGTTTCCAGCGTTATCATCATCATCATCATCATCATCATCATCATCATCGTCGTCGTTGTCGTCGTCGTCGTCGTCATCATCATCATCATCGTCATCATCATCATCATCATCATCATCATCATCATCGCGATCATTATCATAAATCATGATTGCACAGTCCAGTTATACATTGTTGCATACATTAATTCTGTCCTCCCTCCAGTTTCTTCCCTTGCATAAGTCGCAGTATCCGTGACTGCTGATGGCTCTCTCCGCCAATCAGATGAGAGTAACTATTTCTAGTGCCGTTGAGGAAAATGATCGCTGAAACACCTCAGTCCGAGACTGTGTCCTTCTTGACCTAAGGCCATTTGAGACAGCGTTATCTTGGTCATGTCCAAGATGACGTGGATTTCAAACGGAATGAAGCTCAGTTAGACTCCACGTTGTTGAAACTTCGTCATTGTCCTACATCTCTTTCTCTGTTATCTATAAGTGTTGATATCCTCTATGCCAGACAACGAAATTAGTCCGAGTCTGTCAGGTCCCGTAGGTTTGGAAGGAAGAGACAAAGGTGTTTACTCGTTGCCACAGATCAGCGCTAGCACAAGGCACCCAGTTGATGTTCGAGCATCCAAGAAATGACGGGATACAGCGGAACTGCGTACTGGAAATCTTCCCTGAAGACATGGAGCTTAAAACCAAACTTCAAGTCTGACAAAGGGAACAGATGTCGTTGGTAAGTTTCTGAAATGACTGGACAGCAGAGAAGTGTGTGTCCTGTCTGGTGGGCTGCTTCACAACGAGCAAACACAGCGTGCTCCTGGTGGATTGCTGGTGCTGGGGAGCGACGATAGGATCTACGCAGGTGTTGGTTGTACGAGGGGTAGTCAGGATGAGCGGTTTGAGGCTGTCGATTTGGATCTGTTGTTCCATGTCGCATATTACACGTTTAGAATACTCTTTTACCACCATCACCATTATTCATCTCTGTGTTTTACAAGTCAGTAAGCGTGTTATCTTGCATGCATACCTGTTCACTTCAACGTTTCCACAACAAATTGTACCCGGCAAAAAATAATCTGGATCTGTGTCTTAGAATCTGACTGGCTGTTAGTGACTGCAGCAGGAAGTAAGGCCTCTTCAGAGAGGAATAGTCCACGTGTGCAGTTGTGCCAGGATTGTGTGCAGCTGTTCTGCACTGCCAGCCAGCCATGGCTTGGCAACGCTCGAGCACCTGTTGTTGACAGCAGAGCTCAAACTGTACGTCAGCGTTACGACTGTTATACTGATCTCATCTTCCATGCGGATGCCTTAGATTGTATCACCACTGTCTGAAATCTCTGCATTACAAGTGTCCTCTTTTCGGTCATTTTTTGTGTTCTGTTCCGTTGACGTTGATTTGATTTTTTTTCTTAGAGTTGTTCATATTTCTTTACTATCGTCCACCTTTTTCAGCTCTGTAGGGTCCCATTCACCTGTCTGTATTTTTCGTAAGTCTTCACATTTTTCTCTTCCTGTCTCAATAGAAATCACAACATCCCAGGTTTTTGTTGTGAACTGGCAACTAAGTACTGAAACAAATGTGAACATTGTTCAGATTTTACATTTTATGGTTTTTCTGTGATTTTTTTTTTTTTTTTTTGCCAGCAGTTTTTCTTTTAATTTTTATTTATTATATAAGATCTGTGAGTGAAAAATGAAGCGTGATATTTGACGTCCTCAGCACGACCAAATTTCATACGCCTTAAGATTTTCAATAGTCTAGCCCATCACGTTATTAATTGATACAGACACTTTGTGAACAGATCTATCGTGTTTGTTTGTGTGCTTGTTGGTTTTGACACTGGAACTCAAATCGCATTCTCATCCCCCCTCACTTCGTGTCCATAGTCTGATGCCGCAGCTGTCAGATCATGGCATGGACGAGGCGTCAAGTGTTGGTTTAAGAAGGAATGGACGACGAAGGGGGGGGGGGGGGGGGAATGGAGCGGGGTATTCTGCGTCTATGATATTCGCTCCTGAGTGGATGTCTGACTGCCACGCCCATGCTTCCTTCCTTTATTCCTTTCTTTCCTTTTTTTTTGCCACGCAGGGAGCTCTGCCTCGCTCTGCACAAATATTTTCCATCCTTGGCTTTTCTTTTCTGACAGACATGGGGAATCTCTATCATTCAAGTACTGCTTTTTTTATCGTTAAAATTACAAATGGGGTTTCCGTATCATGAAGCTGGATGTGACGCTGAGTGTTTCTGGACAGGTGAAAGGGGAGGGGACAGGGTAAGAAACAGGAGGTGGCATGGGATGTAGGGAGGGAGGAGGGATGGGAGGAGTGGCGTTGGAGTGGGTGAACATTTTGATTAATGTCTCGCATACAGGGAAATGTAGGTGTCTGGTCAGAATGCTTTTTCTGACAGTATAATATCGTAACGTGTCATGGCTCCTGTCTTTACAATTGTGCGTTCCAGTCGCCTAACTGCTTAGTTACATACATCTCATTGTCTTGCTTCAACCCTTCTCCACCTCTTACACACACACACACACACACACACACACACACACACACACACACACACACACACACACACACACACACACACCGTCGCATGCTGATCAAAGTTTTACTGTAAAAAAACCGAAATACCTTAAAATATAATTCGTTGCTCCCAACTGAAAATGACCGTCTTCTTGATTATTTAATCCGATGTATGGAGGCTGTGACCCAACAGAAGCTGGTCTGTATGCAATGAAAACATAAAGCGTTACAACACGGAGTTTCGCAATCAACATTCCGATGGGCCGCGGCTTTATGCACGTTTGTGTTTAATTTCATGGCTGACACCTTGTCATTCCAAAACGTCCATGCTTACGTCTAGCACAGTGTTTTGTCTGTTTAGTGTTCTCTTTCCTTTTTGTTCCTTTCTGCTTTTGTGTTTATTTAAGCTACTCATTCTTTCTGATGCATTCAATATCGGGCTCAGCCAATCAGACTGAACTTTATCTGAAAATTCAGTCAGCCGAATTGTCATGGACAGTACACTCCAGTTTTTATTGGTTGAATGTGATATGTGATATTGAATTTTTATACCATTATTTTTTTTCGTAAATACAAAATATCTCATATTGAAAACCTGAAAGAACACAATTCACATCGTAAACAACACTGTTGTTTGAATGAGATCGTAAAGTTGATTTGTGAGATATTATAACCTGTTGAAGACAACGTAATGAGGCATAAACACAAGCTGAAAAGCTGTTCCCTTGCTGTTGAAGTTCACGAGAAAAAAAGTGTTATATAGCAGTATGAAAGTAGGTATGTCATTTACATATTCAGTTGTTGTAAAATTGTATATGTTTTTAACCTTACCATTTTCAGCATCACCTTATGCATCATTGTGACTTTGTTGCAATAAAATGGATCTAACATCACATATGCTCGTGCGATGTTTTGTTTACATTGTTGCAGAATGTTACATCTACCTTTCATCTTTTTTT
>JADBJO010007927.1:102500-104016 GCA_016801955.1 Conus betulinus
TCTTCTCTCTCTGTGTCTGTCTCTGTCCTGTCTGCCTGTCTGTGTGTCTTATTTTTTTTGCTAAACGACTTAGAATACACAGCTTAGAATGTCAGTACTGACATGATGGCACGGTGTGCCTTTTCTGTCTTACTATGTCGATGAGATGGTGTCGCCATTCCTGTTTTATGGGTTGAAAATGAATTCCCTTTATGTTTTCCCTTCCTCTCCCCCTCTCCCCCCCCCCCCCCCCCCCCCCCCCCCCCCTCTCTACTCTCTGCTCTCTCTCTCTCTCCTCTCATGTTCCGTGTAATCGTCTGGGAATGTCTTTGTATCTGCCTTCCTGTCTGTCTGTCTGTTGTCTCTATCTCGTCCTCCCTCTCCCGCTCCAGTCCCCTCTCATCTCATCTCCTCTCTCCCCTCTCCACCCTCTCCGTTCCCTCTTCTCCTCTCTCCTCTCTCTCTCTCGTCTTCACTCTCTCCCTCTCTCTCTCTCATCTCTCTTCCCTCTCCTCTCCGCGATCTCCTCACCCCACCCCCTTTCCTTCCCCCCCCTCCCCCCCCCCCCCCTCTCTCTCCCCCCCCCTTGCTTTCCTTTCCCCGCCATCGGTCGGTCTCTCCTCTAGTCTCTTCCTCCTTTTGCTTCCCTCTCCCTGTCTCGTCCTGTCCCCCTCTCTCTCTTCCCTTCCCTCCCTCCTCTCCGTCTCTCTCTCTGCTCTCTCACTCCTCGCGTCCCTCTCTCCCTCGTGGGGGGACTCTCGTCTCCTTCTCTCTCTTCTCATCCTCTCCCTCATCGCTCTCTCTCACTCTCGCTCTCGTCTCTCTCTCTCTCTCTCTTCTTCTTCTTCTCTTTTCTTCTTCTCTTCCTTCTTCTTCGTTTCTGCTTCTATTTCTTCTTTCTTTTCTTCTTCCTGCTTTTGCGTAGACGGGCGTATACATCTCAATCCTCACCACACCCAGCCGTGAAAGGAGACACACTGGGGGCATAGCAAGGGTTTATCATTCAACCGCCGCACACTCTCCTGCCCTTCTCCCGTTTCGCACCAATCCGAAACCATTCCCAAGCGGCGCATTATTGTCTGACAATCGTCGCCTCAGCAGTTTAATAACTCGCCGAAATCTGGTCCTCGTTCCATTCCGTTACCAAAGACTTACCTTCATCATTGCTCTTGCTGGCGCTAACGATGGTGCCGTTCACAGCTACTCTTGTTGTCGGAGGTATGGTGACTTTGTGATACGGTCCCCTTTATATTGCAGTGCTAACCAGTCGGTCTCTTTTGGACCCCCTACAAGCTGATTTTTCGTACAAAGGGGCGACATTTCGGTCATAGTTGAAAATGAAGGATTTTCCTACCAGGAAAGTCCATGGTTATAAATACGTTTAATACGGGCAAGAAAGTCACGGGGCCGTGAATTTTGTTTTCCCTGGTCAATTCAAATTAGTACGGACATGCCGTTTTTTACTGATGAAACATACTGATATTGCCCTGTGAATATATAATTCTCAGATAGTTTGTCAAGTTTTGTAAAACAGAAA
>JADBJO010007928.1:0-5000 GCA_016801955.1 Conus betulinus
AAACGGAGGAGGATATAGGTTCTTGCCAGTACCTTTCCTTTTTTTCTTAAATTTCTTGTTGCTATTTTGCTGTTTTAACATATGGGCAGCTTGAAATCACACTGTGGATGAGAGACCTGCAGATATGAGTTGGGCCACGGAAAGCGAAAATAACTACAAAAGAATTATAGTGGTACGCTCCGACGTACGGACAGGCACAAATATATGCAGCTACGTATGCATGCATTGCATGTATGCACGGGCCCATGCGCGCGCGCGCGCGCGCGCGCGCGCGCACACACACACACACACACACACACACACACACACACACACACACACACACAGATTTCTAACAAAGTGTCTGGTGCGTTTTTAGAAGATGCACTTTAAAGAGATGTGTAAAGTTTTTTTTTTTTTTTTTTGTTTGTTGTTTTGGTTTTGTTTTTTTTTTTTTTAATGATTTAACGTGGTGACAGCCCTGATATGGCCCTTTGCGGTCGGCTGGGCTATAAGCAACATTACCTTACCTTACCTTACACACAAAGAAAGGCAGAATAAGAAAGATTGTAAGCGCTGCTCTTGTATGAATGATACCTCACTTAGTCTTATAGACACAAAAATCAAGTTTTGTTTTTTTTTTTCCTAAATCTGTTATCACATATGAATACCTTTCTTGTAGCAATAGGAGATATTACGCAATCAATTATTACGGAAATAGCAAAGTAGAGAGAGAGACTTTTGACACTTTGATATTTTATTGTCATTACCAAAGAGGTCTTTTGACAAGGGGGGAGAGGTAACAGAACAAAAAACATTTCCCTCTTCTTTCCTGCAAACAAATAGTACACTTTCATTCCTAGTGTGTATCAAATCCAAAGTTAAAAAAAAACAAATAAATTCGTAACATTTCGGTATGTCCTCACCTCACCAATTTGTCAGCACTTCATTATAAGCAGTACAGTGAACAGAAAGTGTTCTTCGTCATCAATAATATTATGTCTATATGCAGGACAAGGAGATTATGTGGATGTTTTACATTCAAACCATCTTTTGTTCGCATTAAAACCTAAAGTTCTCAACCTAAATCTTGCGTAATTTATTCTGTGCCATTTATCTGTTATGACATTGAGAAACTTTTCAGAATGAAAAACACATTCTTAAATGAGAAAAACCAGCGATGTTTTTCTTTACTTTCCATATCTGAGTGCCAAATTCTGTTTAAAAGAACAAATAAGCCTGTCTTTCAAATTCCGCAATGGACTGTTGCTCATTTCCTACTTCCTGGGTCATCCACACTATATTCCCAAAACCCTGTTCTGAAAGGACTTTCTTTACTTTTAAAGCCCAGTTTTCTTTACCTTTTTCCATTTCTAGAAGCATCATGTCATAGGCTTGCCTGTTTCAAAACGGGACTGGGGTAGCTTCAAGATCTTCAACCAGTACTTAATACATTTCACAAATGTACTTATATACAAAGGGCATCTGCCCATTTCTCCACATAAACGGTGTTGGATGAATGAATAGGTGCTTGAAGGAAACGCTTCATAGCATACGTATGTACTTTTTCCATCTGCGTATTTCATGTAAGCCCCAAATTTCAGCTGCATAAGTAAGAAAAGGTTTTATCTGTGTATCAAACATTTTCCAAAATATACCACAGTCTGTACAATTTAGTTTCCTCAGGGATTTAAGAATTTTAATAGTACCTTTTTTTAGGGGGGAGGAGGGGGGGGGAGGAAGGGGGTAGTAAGAGGAAGAGACAGACGCAATTAATTATTACAGACATAGCAAAAATGAAGGGAAGCGGCGAGATGGAGATGAGAGAGAAGCAAAGGTGAAAATAGCAAAGTAAAAGAGAGAGAGAGAGAGAGAGAGAGAGAGAGAGAGAGAGAGAAGCAAAGGTCAAGCCTTGGATCCACCCTTTCAACCAGTTTATGAATCCAAGAGAATTTTTTTTAAAATTGCTAAGGGAAGTAATCGATGACAAAGACCATGTATGAACAGCTTTTTTTTCGTTTTTTCTGTTTTTCTAGGGCGGGGGAGGGATAAGAGGAAAGAAACAGACGCAATGAATTATTACGAACATAGCAAAGTGAAGGGAAGCAGAGAGAGAGATGGAGATGAGAGAGAAGCAAAGGTGAAAAGAATGCTTTGCAAAGATGAAGACGAAGAAAGAACAACTTCTGCAGTTGGGCGCTAAATGATAATGATGGAGAAATGAACAATCACGATATGTCAAACACGTTCGATTTATGTAATGTAGTGTCTTGTACTGATAATTGTTCTAAAGCAGAGTCCTAGGATATGCTGGCGCAAAAAAATGAGATGCGACTACGAACGGATTCACACACACAGATTAACACAAGGAGGTTTAGAGTCCACACACACGCACTATTTTAAGTTTTGATTCCCAGACCCTGTAACGAATGGAAGGAAAGAATTTGGTGACAGAGGACGGGTGTTTCCATTGATGTGGTTATTTATGACGAACCAAACTCTTCATCCAACCAGTTAAAATACACAACAGATGAACATGTGTTGTGCATTTAACTGTTTGGATCAACAGTTTGGTTCATTTCCAGAGCAGGGAGAGAGAGAGGAGGAAGAAGAGGTAGAAATCTACTACTGCACTCTAAACGAGTCACACGTACAAACATATATGCAGCACTGTACATTTTTTTTTTTCCACAGTCGCACGCTCACAGAAAAATTGTGAAATCGAGTTCGCGCACTGTTCTGTTGGATCAATCGCCCGCATTTCAGGCTACTAGCTCTTGTTTCTGTGACTGTCATTGCTGTCATCATCGTTTCTATCACAAAATGTATTAAATTTCTATTTCAACATAGTGTGAGACGTGCACAGGGTTTGCTTTTTTTATGGAGAATTTCGTTAGAATAGGCCCCCTAAGAGACAATGCGGTCCCATTTGCATGGTGATTGAAGACAAGGGTGGACGATCACAGAGTTTGTGCACATTTTAGTGGTACACAATTTGTTGACAGTTTAATTTCTATTTTGATTTGTTTTTATACAAGGTTACTTCTCAATCAGCTCTGAAAATGTTGTATGAATTGCGATTCACAGTTCATATTGTTGTAAACGTTAGTCTGTATTTAGATCCACAAATAGCTCTCAAATGTTGTATAAATAACCTTCAAATGTTGTATGAATTATGACAGAATGTATATTATTGTAAATGTTAATCAGTATTAGGTTGAAAGACACCAAAGATATTGAAGCGCTTTGCAACTTATCCTGTGATGTATTTTTTGACAATTTTGTTCTCGGTATCAGCATTAAGTGTCTCACTCACAGATTCAACAATTTTCAGTGCAGTGTTTCTCATTTTCAAAGTGATGGAGAAATTTTGTTATCGTTTCAAATTGATTGAGAAAGTCGTTTCCAAAGTGATGGGGAAATTTTGTTACCGCTTTCAAAGCGATGGAGAAATTTTATTATCGCTTTCAAAGTGATAGAGAAAGTAAGTCTTTGCTCAAAACATTTGATTTTACGTTTGGTTACCGACAAATCGCCGGCGAACCTAATCTCAATTGGAGCCATAGATCATATTTCAGTCCTGCTGAATCTTCCTTTTAATATTTGTTGTTGTTATTGTTTTTCTAAATAGAATTATTCGTCGTTGTTATAAATCCTTTGCTTCAAATATAATACCTTAGCTTCTTCTACTTAATTTTGGTTTTTAACTTGAAAGAAATTCTGAAATGAGGCAGGAAACGGAAGACAATAATTACAAAACACGTGCAATAACTCTTGCTCCTTTGTGAACTAAATCCACGCTTTTTCACTTCCAAGGGAAATAATTACAAAAGAAATCAAGTTGTAGGCTCCGACGAACAGACTGTCACAAACAAATGCAGCTACGCACAAGCATACTCACACCGAGACATACACACATTCATGCACGAAAGCACGCACGCGTGCGTGCACGTGTTCGGGGGAAAGCAGTGTACTCTGCATTATCTTCTCCTTCCCACGAAAAAAAAACAAACACACACACACACAGAGAAAATCTTCGCTGCCCACGGTACGGGGCGAGCCTGTTCCCATAGGCCGAGGTGCTATTTCTATGACAGAACAGTCAGTCGTCCTCCTCCTCCCGGTTGGAGAAAGAAAACTCGGAGAGAAACTAGCGGAACAAGATCTAGGTGGTTTAGTGTAGTCTGCCAGTTAGGCCAGACGAGATCAACGGGAGGCGAGTGCAGCACACTGTTGTTGCCCACGAAAAAGACCTCCACAAGAACGACTTGGAGGGCCGCGGCCACTGCAAGCAAAGTCTTACTGCACTGAAAGAACAAACGTGAAGGAGGACGCTCTATGGAGGAGACCACATCCTTTCTTCCTGCGTCTTTTCTTCTTTCTTTCTTCCTGAATATGTCTTATCTTAATGATTTTAAAAAAAAATGAGAAAATCACCTCTCTCTCTCTCTCTCTCTCTCTCTCTCATGTATGCATATCTCTATCTCTCTCCTCTCTCTCTCTCTCTCTCTCTCTCTCTCTCTCTCTCTCATACGTGCACACATGTATGCATATATGCATGCTTTATTTGCATTACCGAAAAGGAGAATGATTGAAATTCCCATTTTGGTGATACACGCATGTTTTACTGTTTGAAAGTAATTTTAATTTTCGGTGTCACGTTTGTAACTATAAATATGTATGTCCTAATTTTTAGGGCAGCGTCACGAATGTAATTTCTCTTTTAACGAGAGATAATAAAGTTGAAAGGGAAAATAAAAGAAAAAAAGGAATGGACAGAAATGAAAAAAAAGGAAGAAGAAAGGACAAAAAGGAAAGAAAAAGAAAAGAAAAGACAAAGAAGAAAGGAAGAAAAGACAAAGAAGAAATGAAAGAAAAGGAAGATTAAAAGACAAAAAATAAAGGAAGAAAAGACAAAGAAAAGAAAAAGAAAGAAAGAAAGAAAAAAACACACACACACACACACACACACACACACACACAACACACACACACACACACACACACACAAAAGAAAGAAA
>JADBJO010007928.1:15725-26650 GCA_016801955.1 Conus betulinus
CATCCAGACTGACCAGAACACTCGACACTCCAAAACACCACGCTTTCATTCAGACTGACCAGAACACTTGCACTCCAAAACACCACGCTTTCATCCAGACTGACCAGAACACTCGCACTCCAAAACACCACGCTTTCATTCAGACTGATCAGAACACTCGCACTCCAAAACGCCACGCTTTCATTCAGACTGATAGAACACACTCACGCCTTCCAAAACGCTACGCACTTTCTTTCATTCAGACTGACCAAACACTCGCACTCTAAAACACCACGCTTTCATGCAGACTGACCAGAACACTCGCACTCCAAAACACCACGCTTTCATTTCAGACTGACCGGAACACTCGCACTCCAAACACCACGCTTTCATTCATACTGACCAGAACACTCGCACTCCAAAACACCACGCTTTCATTCAGACTGACTAGAACACATGCACTCCAAAACGCCACGCTTTCATTCAGACTGACCACAAACACTCGCACACTCCAAAACATCACGCTTTCATTCAGACTGACCAGAACACTCGCACTCCAAAACACCACGCCTCCATTCAGACTGATCAAAAACACTCGCACTCCAAAAAACGCCACGCTTTCATTCAGACTGATTAGAACACACGCCTTCCAAAACGCTACGCTTTCATTCAGACTGACCAAAAACACTCGCACTCTAAAACACACACGCTTTCATGCAGACTGACCAGAACACTCGCACTCCAAAACACCACGCTTTCATTCAGACTGACCAGAACACTCGCACTCCAAAACACCACGCTTTCATTCAGACGGACCAGAACACTCGCACTCCAAAACACCACGCTTTCATTCAGACTGACTAGAACACATGCACTCCAAAACGCCACGCTTTCATTCAGACTGACCAGGAACACTCGCACTCCAAAACATCACACGCTTTCATTCAGACTGACCAGAACACTCGCACTCCAAAACACCACTTTCTTTCATTCAGACTGACCAGAAACACTCGCGCTCCAAACCACCACCCTTTCATCCAGTCTGACCAGAACACTCGCACTCCAAAACATCACGCTTTCATCCAGACTGAACAGAACACTCGCACTCCAAAACACCACGCTTTCATTCAGACTGACCAGAACACACGCACACCAAAAACGCCACGCTTTCATTCAGACTGACCAGAACACTCGCACTCCAAAACGCCACGCTTTCATTCAGACTGACCAGAACACCCGCACTCCAAAACGCGACGCTTTCATTCAGACTGACCAGAACACTCGCACTCCAAAACACCACGCTTTCATTCACTGACAGGAACACTCGCACTCCAAAACACCACGCTTTCATTCAGACTGACCAGAACACTCGCACTCCAAAATACCACGCTTTCATTCAGACTGACCAAGAACACTCGCACTCCAAAACACCACACCACGCTTTCATTCAGACTGACCAAGAACACTCGCACTCCAAAAACACCATGCTTTCATTCAGACTGACCAGAAACACACGCACTCCAAAACACACCACACTTTCATTCAGACTGACCAGAACACTCGCACTCCAAAACACCACGCTTTCATTCAGACTGACCAGAAAACACTCGCACTCCAAAACACCACGCTTTCATACAGAATGACCAGAACACTCGCACTCCAAAACACCACGCTTTCATCCAGACTGACCAGAAACACTCGCACTCCAAAACACCACACTTTCATCCAGACTGACCAGAACACTCGCACTCCAAAACACCACGCTTTCATCCAGACTGACCAGAACACTCGCACTCCAAAACGCTACGCTTTTCATTCCGACTGACCAGAACACTCGCACTCCAAAACCCACGCTTTCATTCGGACTGACAGGAACACTCGCACTCCAAAACATCACGCTTTCATTCAGACTGACCAGAACACTCGCACTTTAAATCATCACGCTTTCATTCAGACTGACCAGAACACTCGCACTCCAAAAACACCACGCTTTCATTCAGACTGGACAGGAACACTCGCGCTCCAAAACACCACGCTTTCATTCAGACTGACCAGAACACTCGCACTCCAAACACACACGCTTTCCTTCATGCTGACAGGAACACTCGCACTCCAAAACACCACGCTTTCCTTCATGCTGACAGGTACACTCGCACTCCAAAACACCACGCTTTCCTTCATGCTGACAGGAACACTCGCACTCCAAAACAGCACGCTGTCATTCATGCACCACCCCCTGTCTCTTCCACAGTCTGTGCTTGATGTGTTCTGGGATGATCTGCTGCTGGTTTGTGTGTGTGTTCGTGAGTGTGTGTGTGTGTGTGTGTGTGTGTGTGTGTGTGTGTGTGTGTGTGTGTGTGTGTGTGTGTGTGTGTGTGTGTGATTTTTTCCCCCTCGCTCCATTTTTTTTTCAACAGCACTGTTAGTTCTTCTTCACGCATTGACTATGTCTGTTCCTTTTGTACCTATTATCATTACTGGTACTGGTATTGTAGTAGTAGTAGTAGTAGTAGTAGTAGTAGTAGTAGTAGTAGTAGTAGTAGTAGTAGTAGTAGCAGTGTTATAATTTATCGCTGTCATCATCATCATCATCATCATCATCATCATCATCATCATCATCATCATCACTCTACTACTATTGCTGCTGCTGCTGCTGTTTCTACTACAAGAACAACAACAACAACGACAACTATTACTACTACTACTACTACTACTACTATACTACTACTACTACTACTACTACTACTACTACTACTACTACTACTACTACTACTGTTTACTACATTATCATCATATATCATCATCATCATCATCATCATCATCATCATCATCGTCATCATCATCATCATCATCGTTATTGGCAGTAGTAGTAGTAGTAGTAGTAGTAGTAGTAGTAGTAGTAGTAGTAGTAGTAGTAGTAGTAGCAGCAGCAGCAGCAGCAGTAGCAATAGTAGTTGTAATAATAGTAATAGTTGTGTAGTGCTACTAATTTTGTTGTTGCTGGTATCATCATCATCATCATCATCATCATCATCATCATCATCATCGTATATTGTTATTCTCATTATCATTATCATTATTATTATTATTCATCATCATCATCATCATCATTACTTTTATTACTATTATTACTATTATCCTTATTATAGTCATCATCATCATCGTCATCATAATCATTAATTATTATATTATTATCATTCTTCTTCTTCTTCTTCTTCTTCTGCTTCTTCTTCTTCTTTCTTCTTCTTCTTCTTTTTCTTTTCTTCTTCTTTTTTTCTCCTTCTATTTCCATTATTATTATTATTATTATTATATTATTATTATTATTATTATTATTATTATCATCATCATTATCATTGTTATTAATGTTGTTGTTGATGATGTTGTTGATGTCGTTGTTGCTGCTGCTGTTGTTTGTTCGTTGTTATTATTAACAGTGTTAGTGATACATGATTATACAACCACCAACATTATCATTATCATAACCAGTCGTAGCACTGGCGTTTCATTATGTTTTATCGTTGTTTTTGTTTCATACTGTGCTGTCTTCCTTTCAACCTTCCTTCCATTTGCATGCCTTTTCGCACACAGTTCAAAAAGATCGGTGCCTGTTCGTCGTTCGTTTTAATCGATTTGGATGCTATTTTACCAGATCTGGTATTTGCAGACAATGTGATATTTCTTTCCAAAGCCTTTAGTAGCCCAGAGAGAGAGAGAGAGAGAGAGAGAGAGAGAGAGAGAGAGAGAGAGAGAGAGAGAGAGAGAGAGAGAGAGAGACTCCATCCCCATATAACCCCAAAGAACCTGGGCATATTATATCGTTAGCACATCTGACTTCTCAACACCCACCCACCCCAACCACTTGCTCCCTGAAATCATCTGGTGACCGCGATATGAAAACTTTTAAATATGATTGTTAGAAATAGAGATAAGACCAAAAATTTTTTTTTTTTTTATTGAAACCATAAAGAGTTAAAGATTTTTTTTTTGTTTTTTGTTTGTTTTGTTTTGTTTGTTGCTGTAAATCTCGTCTCCTGGCGGTAATTACCACACGAGTCCTTGTTGACAGAGGAGCTGTAGCTCAGGAAGTGATGTAGATGCCGTGTAACCATAGTAGGTACTACTGTAGGCACAGTCCAGTCAGTCAGCTGCTATTTGCTTTCATTATGATATAAAAGAGAGATGATTGAAAAGCCAACACTTGGTGGACTGACAGAAAAAATATCACAGGCAGAAGGATGTTATCACACAGAAAGTATGAATGCTAATCCATGCAAGGTTTAGGCCAGGAACAAACATTCACCACACATGCCCACCTATTCCTTCCTCTCCCCCATCCCCCCCTCCCCCCCCCTCCCCCAACACACACACACACACACACACACACACACACACACACACACACACACACACACACACACACACCCACGCTTGTCACACACAAACCTTCCCCGCTTGTCGAAACAAAAGTTATGTACAGATGATTTTTTCATGGTAAATATTTTGCACGATTGCATTACAACCGTTTAGACCGGAAGGTGAAGTGCTGCTTTTCTCTATTTATCAGTGGTGCCATTTAAACTGCAAGAAATTATCGTGATTGTAAACCGCGTGGTGACCTATATATGCATGCCTAAAAATAAAGCAATAATTACACAGTCATAAAGCTATACATTTTTTCACAAAACGTGCATTAAAATAACTACTGGTACTATGATATCAACGTTCATTGAGCTCATTTTCTGTATGTTGTAAAAATACATCGACTGTCACCTCTTTTGATAAGCGCGTAACAGTTTTTGAAGACGGAGTTGTTGTGAAGTGCGCCGTTTCTCCGCAGTATTATGTTCAAAGTATACAGCAATGGATTGAGTGCTGAATTGAGCGGCAATACAAAAATGGCCATTCCAACGTTGACCTTCTCTGGAATGACGACACCACTGACAGCCAGAACCCCACACAGACCAACAGGAAACCAGCACAGAAAGTCAGACACTGCAAGGGACAGGAGACGCCTGGCGATAGTTGCTTCCTTGGACTGCACACTGTCAGTGCCCAGGTCTCGCAGCTTTGTTAACTGACTAGCTTTAGTGCTGCTCCTTACTGACCAGTAAATAAGGAACTGACCCACGCCAACCGTGCTGAAGAGGATTAAGTTACAGACGATCATGATACTGAAGGAGTAAACGTGGCCAGGAAAGTCAGCTGTGGTGACAGGCAGTGGAAAGCAAAGACCTGTCTGCTGGAAAAAACTCCCAGTGTGAGGTCACAGGGAGCAGAGGAATCGACGCCAGGGTGAGTCCTAGTGTCCACACGATGGCGCAGGCTATGTGAGTTGATTTGGCCCCCAAGTGGATCTGATTGCAGGGAAATTGGAGCACCAGGAAGCGATCCAAAGTGATCAACCAGATCAGCAATGCTGACACTTCACATGATAAGAATAAAAAGAAACCTGCAAAGCTGCAAGCGACACCCTCCCTCCACGCAGTATCATTCCAAATGTAACTCCGTGCATAAATGCGGTTGGCAGTGCTAATGAAGATTGAATACACTCCCATCAAGAAATCCGAAGCACACAGATTAAGAACAATTATTACGAAAGTAGTCTTAACGTTTCTTAATAAAAACCATGTATGATAGACGACGCCACCCAGTTTTCCCAGACTAGCCAGCACAGCAAACAGTGCAAGAGCATAACGGAAAGCACTAGACTTCAGCAAGTCATCACACGACGAGATAACATCAGATGGCGCCCAACATCGACCTCGGAAAATTGTCTGGTAAAACGACAGGACAACACAATTTAATGTCATCTGCAGCAACGTACATGAGGTTTGCCATGGGTTTCATGACAACCGGATTAAAACTCATTTATAGGGCAACTCTGTACACTGAAAAACTGAAGATTATGAAAGAACCCTTGACCCCAAAGTACTCTTACGTTGCTCCATGATACGTCTAACACTTGCAAGTTTGGCATAAAAGTTGACAAGATGCTCATGTTCAGAGAATTAGCTTGGACGTGGGACATATTGAAGACCTGCAGTGATGGATGGACATACTGTAGAAGGGCACCAGCAAACCCATCAGCCATAGGATTACCTGCCAGATTCAATCTTCGAAGTCGTGGCATTCCTGCAAAGTGCATGAAGTTGACAGAATGAAGAAGATTCATACCAAGATCCAAACTGTGGAGATTTGGTAAAACGACTTTGTCTAGAGTCTTCCATCCACACGCCTGCATGCCGAGATGGACCAGCATAGTATTATGAGTGATGTCACTCACAGACATTCCGGTCCCAGGGGCTTCCAGGAAGCGTATCTGTGGGAAAGAGTTGACAGAGAACGTGTGGTTGCAGAAGAAGGCAAGACCGTAACAAACACAGGATTCTGGACAAGCGAGGTCACATATCAGTTCGTCATCATGCTGAGGGCATTGTGGTAGCCCGTCACACACGTGATTCACGTGCAAACAGATTGTTTTGTGATTGTCATAACATCGATAGAACCCTGGGCACGTCTTGAAATTCTCACAGTCAGCCTCGTCCTCATGGCCTGGACAGTCGATCACGTCATTACACCTGACATATACAGGGAGACAATAGCCGTCATCATGACACTGGAAATGAGTGTCTGGGCACTGCGTGTTGTCTTCTGGTAGAGCAGTGACAGAGAACCCTCCAGGTCTGTCAAAGTTGACCACAGCTGGGGGGCTTATGTCACCAACTGTATACTTTATCCAGGAAAAAAACAGTCTAATTCATCGTAGTGTGTCATGCAATCCCTGATAACATCGCATGTTCTATCCAGATGTACACACTGAACGAAAAACAGATAAAAACTGACTTGAAAAGTGTAACACACACACACACACACACACACACACACACACACACACACACATATATATATATATATATATATATATATATATATATATATATATATATATATATGTTAAAAATAGGGTGATAAAAGGAAATTTTAAAAAACCACCAACAGATCTGTTTCGAGCCAGCGCTCTCGTCAGGATGTTTTTTGGGGCGCCTACTGCCGGTGTTATATGGCCTGATGTCACTGTTTGCACGTGCGGATTGGCTGCACATATTGTTCGTTTTTTGGGGGGTTGTTTACAGTTTAGGGTGCGTTTGCTGACAACGATTTCCATTTGTGCCTGCAGTTGTTTACTATTTCTACTTTAGTATTTAGGTTGCTAAGTATGGTTTGCATAGTATTAACCATTTTTCTGTTGAACATAGGTTGCATCTTTTTGAAATGTTGTTGTATGGTGATGCCCTTTTTATGATTTTCCAGGATATGTTATAGTTTGTTTTTTTGTCTTTAAGTCTCCAAATATATTTGCTCAGTTCTGTTTGGTTTTTTGTATTTTTCTTTGTTGAATGACTGTTTATGGTTTGCGTATCTGGTTTTGAAGTGATTTTCAGTGATCCCTATGTATGTTTCTTTTTCATTTTCTGATGTCACAGTGGCTTGGTATACAATGTTGTTATAGAGGCATTTGTTGCTTAAGGGACACTGTTCTTTTTTAGCACAATTGCAGGATTTCCTTTCTTCACCCTTCTTTGCTGTGTTGCTTTTCATTTTGTCGGATGAATCAATTATATTTTTAAGGTTGGGCATGCATGAATATGATAGTTTGATGGTGTTCTTATTGAATATTTTGGACAATTAGTGTTCTTTTGGGAAGGATGCTGTCAAAAGTTTTGAAAAATTCTTTTCCTACGTTTGTTTTTTACTCGTCCATCATATGGAGGGTTGTACCATGTATTTTTCCTTTTCCTTTTTTTTTTTTTTTTGTTCATGTTGTTATCTGGGTTGTATTGTAGTTTGTAGCTGTAACCACTTTTTTGCAATGCCTCTTGGTATTCTGCTGCTGCATTGTTGAATACTCTTTCATTATGTGACAGATTAGATAATCTCTCCTGTTTATGCCATTGGGTATGGTTTTTAGTATAGATGGTGGGTGGTTGCTATTGATGTTTACATAAATGGGTGTGTCATTAGGTTTCTTGTATGGTTTATATATGTGGTTGTTGAGGTCAAGTGTTATGTCTAAGTAGTTCACTACCTTTTTGTTTGCTTTGATGGTGATTTTTAAGTTATGGTTTTGGAAAATTTTTCATAGTTCTTTTTTCTTGTTTTCAATGGTTCTTGGATTATTGTTTAGCGCGGCGAGGCCGTCGTCTCTGTACAGTCCGACTTGCTTTCCGAGTTGCTTTTGGATGTTGGATAGTATAAACAGTCCAACTAGTTCACAATGTTTCGGCACCGTCATACGAATCCCATGGTCCACATCAAATGTTGAGTTTTTTATTCGTTTTCTTGATCCATGTATCATTTCTGCTGTAGAGTAAAGTTTTCTTGGTGTGAAAAATGATTTCCATTTCTGACCCTGTTATGTCTGTGTGTTTTATTAGCAAATTTCAGAGCTTTAGTGAGTAGCTCTTCGTCTATGGATGGGTAGAAGTCGACTATGTCGAATGTGATGAATACTGTGTTCTTCTGTTTGTTAAAGTTTTTGAACCATTGGATAACTTCATATGTGTTCTTCCAGAGGTTGTATTCAGTGTTTGATTTTATGTTTTTTATGGCTTTTTCTAAGATTTTCTTACTTATTTTGCCCAGTTCAGATTTAGATGGGTTTTATTAGTCTACATGTTGGGGTTGTTGTGGAAATTGGGTTTATGGTCTTTAAGGGTTATGAAGGCTTTCTTTTATTGCAGTTTGTTTCCACCCTGTCACCTAGATCCATGTGGTGTACGAGTTCTTTTTCTTTTTTTTTCGGATGTTGTTGTGTATGGTTTTATCAGCTTTTTTGTAGTTTTTCTGAATGTTTTTTTATCAAGAAGTTGTGAGTACTCGTTTAGGTTCCATTTTTTGTAGTAATTACTGGTTTTTGTCAGCCTTCACGAATATTTTTTTTATCGTTTTTGTATTTGTTTTATTTCATTTTTTTTAATGATGTTTGGAAATCGTTTTGTTTGATTTTTTTTAATTCTATGTTGGCTATATCATTCTTTTCATTTTGTCCTCAAAAGATTTCATTTCATCTATGGCTGGTGGAGATCGCCATGATTTGAAGTCATATGTTTTTATCCTCTTTTTTTTTTGCATTCAGATTCAGGAAGAAAAATGCTTTAACCACCAACAGATCTGTTTCGAGCCAGCGCTCTCGTCAGGATGGTTTTTGGGGCGCCTACTGCCGTGGTATTATAGGGCCTGATGTCACTGTTTGCACGTGCAGATTGGCTGCACGTATTGTTTCGGTTTTTTGGGGGTTGTTTACAGTTCAGGGTGCGTTTGCTGACACGATTTCCATTTGTGCCTGCAGTTGTTTTACTATTTCTACTTTAGTATTTAGGGTTGCTAAGTATGGTTTGCATAGTATTAACCATTTTTCTGTTGAACATAGGGTTGCATCTTTTTTGAAATGTTGTTGTATGGTGATGCCCTTTTTTTTATGATTTTCCAGGATATGTTATAGTTTATTTTTTTTTGTCTTTAAGTCTCCAAATATATTTGCTCAGTTCTGTTTGGTTTTTTGTATTTTTCTTTGTTGAATGACTGTTTATGGTTTGCGTATCTGGTTTTGAAGTGATTTTCAGTGATCCCTATGTATGTTTCTTTTTCATTTTCTGATGTCACAGTGGCTTGGTATACAATGTTGTTATAGAGGCATTTGTTGCTTAAGGGACACTGTTCTTTTTTTTAGCACAATTGCAGGATTTCCTTTCTTCACCCTTCTCTTTGCTGTGTTGCTTTTCATTTTTTTGTTGGATGAATCAATTATATTTTTAAGGTTGGGCATGCATGAATATGATAGTTTGATGGTGTTCTTTGTTGAATATTTTGGACATTTTGTGTTCTTTTGGGAAGGATGCTGTCAAAAATTTTGAAAAAATTCTTTTCCTACGTTTGTTTTTACTCGTCCATCATATGGAGGGTTGTACCATGTGATTTTCCTTTTCCTTTTTTTTTTTTTTTTTTTTTTGTTTTTTTGTTCATGTTGTTATCTGGGTTGTATTGTAGTTTTGTAGCTGTAACCACTTTTTTGCAATGCCTCTTGGTATTCTGCTGCTGCATTGTTTGAATACTCTTTCATTATGTGACAGATTTAGATAATCTTGTGTTTATGCCATTGGGTATGGTTTTTAGTATAGATGGTGGGTGGTTGCTATTGATGTTTACATAAATGGGTGTGTCATTAGTTTTTCTTGTATGGTTTATATATATGTGGTTGTTGAGGTCAAAGTGTTATGTCTAGTAGTAGTTCACTACCTTTTTTGTTTGCTTCGATGGTGATTTTTAAGTTATGGTTTTGGAAATTTTTGCATAGTTTCTTAGTTTTTTTTTCTTGTTTTCAATGGTTCTTGGATTGTTGTTTTAGCGCGGCGAGGCCGTCGTCTCTGTACAGTCCGACTTTGCTTTTCCGAGTTGTTTTTTGGATGTTGGATAGTATAAAACACAGTCCGACTAGTTCGCATGTTTCGGCACCGTCATACGATCCCATGGTCACATCAAATGTTGAGTTTTTTATTCGTTTTTCTTGATCCATGTATCATTTCTGCTGTAGAGTAAAGTTTTCTTGGTGTGAAAAATGATTTCCATTTCTGACCCTGTTATGTCTGTGTGTGTGTATTAGCAAATTTTCAGAGTTTTTGATTTTATGTTTTTTATGGCTTTTTCTAAAGATTTTCTTACTTATTTTGCCCAGTTTCAGATTTAGATGGGTTTTATTAGTCTACATGTTGGGTTTTTGTGGAAAGTTTGCTTTATGGTCTTTAGGGTTATGAAGGCTTCTTTTTATTGCAGTTGTTTCCACCCTGTCACAAGATAGTTACTAGAGACCAACATAAATTGGCTTTTATTCGTTTAGGCATGTATCCCCCAACAATTGCTGCACAATGATTTGCCATTAAGTCCAA
>JADBJO010007928.1:30165-45165 GCA_016801955.1 Conus betulinus
GTAGGGTTTGTAATGCCTGCAAACTGATTTAGAATCTACACAAAAAAAAATCTGAAATATAGTTTGAGGGAAGTTGATCAAATAATTTAAGGCCATAAGTATTGCTGTTAGTTGTGCTGTAAATACGGTCTTGTGTAATCCAATATAGAACGATTTCTCAATTTCCAAATCAGGGATTAGAAAGGCACACCCTGTTTTACTGCTTATACAAGAATCGTCTGTGTATACCTTTAAATGGTTCGTGTAGTTCTCTTCAGTATGACATTAGTATAACTGGCTAGCATATTTATGTTTTCGTCTTTCTTATATCTGTGTGGTGAAGGTCAAAATAAGCTTTTTGAAGTTCCCATGTTGGTATTGGGAAAAAAGGATGGTCTGACAGATACTGAATCTTATCTGTAGAAATGCCAGAGTCGGTTATAGTTTTGGTTTTGATTGTTGCTTGTGTAACTTGAGAGGATATTGATTTAGCTCTTTTAGGAAAGTCAATATCTGACCTAACCTTTATGTCAGAGTTGATGTATGTTTTAATCGGTAAATTTTTAATCGCATACTTACAACACGCTAATTCTCTATACTCTTTTAATGGAAGCATTTGAGTCTCAAAAATTTGTTAGCGATGATGATGCATGAGTTGGTAGACCTAGTGCTACTTTTAATGCCTTAAATTCAATACTTTGAAGCTTTCTTTAATGAATACTTTGGAGCGCTGAAAAAAAAAAAATTCTTGTGCATAAGTTAACTGTGATCGCATTAAAGATTTACACAGTGCTACTAATGTAGATGAGTTTTGTCCCCATTTTTGTATTAGAGACTATTTTTTTTATTATTAAATTTCAGGTTTTCCTTGCTTTAGTTAATAAATTATCAATGTGCATGTTCCATGTTAACTTCGAAGTAAAAAAGAACTTCTTTTTTTTTTTTACCTGTGTTACATATTTAATAGTTGTATTTCCCAAAGTAAAGACAGACATTCTATCTGGATTTGAGCCACTGTTAAAGAGAATGATGTTTTGTTTTTTCCTAAGATAGCCCATTTAGCTTCATGTGTTCACCCATCTTGTCAAGCTTGCGTTGATAAATCTTTTTCATGTAATTTATACTACGCTGGGGTGTTTTATTTTTCAGAGTTTCTTCCATTCACATGCATATATCATCCGGATATTGAGCAAGTACAACATTGTTCGATATCTTATTTGCAAGTCATACATTGATATGGTGAAGAGAACGGGAGCTAAAACTGACCCTTGAGGCATTCCCATTGATAAGTTTTGGATGTTGAATAAGTTTTCCCTATTCTAGTTTATATCACCTGTCTTGCAATAAACAAACCAAAAAAAAATTAATATATTTATATATGTTTCCAGACAGGCCAATGTCTTTAATTTTGTTCAAGAGCTGGAAATGCCACACTTGGTCATATGCTTTGTTTATATAAAATAAGGTGGCTAATGTACATTTACGTCCGGCATTTAAAAAAAAAATATATGTTAGTAGATAATTTACTAAGATTTATGTGTGTTGATCTTCCTTTTCGGAGACTAGCTTGGTTAATTGGAATTACACCGTATTTTTCGCAATAATGTTCAAGTCTGTTTAGAACTATTCTTTCTGAGAGTTTACAGACGCGGGATGGTAATGCGACAGGCGTATAGTTCTTAATATCGTTAGTAGATTTACCTTGTTTGTGAATAGGTACAATAATTGTCTGTTTCCAGATTTTCGGCATTTCGCCACTTCTCCAACATTTATCATATAATCCATGAAAAAAAAAAATGTCGGGCGAATTCCTAAACATCTGATTAGATATTGCATCTGATCCTGCAGATGATTTTTTTTTACTTCGAATTTGTCGTATGGATTCGTTTAGTCCTGTTATGGTTAAAGAAGCATTATGGGTATTGCACTTATCCTGTGTTCCGTCTGTATTTGCTTCACATTTTTCTTCATGCATCACTATAATTTCTATCAGTATCTGTCAGTCCCTCAAGGACGCTAGAATTAGCAAACATATTTACAAAGGCTTCTGCTTTTTTCTTAGCACTAGGAATATTGTTATTTTTTTTTTTTTTTTTTTTGATATGATACTGAGGAGATATAAATCGATTTTTCATAGCTTTTATCTCTTCCCCAATTTCCCCATATCTTTACAATCTCTGACTTCAGAATCACAAAAGTTATTCCACTGTTTCTCTTACATCATCACTTTCCTTTCCAGACTCTTTCATTTTCTTATGTTTACTTACTGATCTCTTTTTGCAATAAAGCTTAAATGCTTCTTTTTCTTGTTATTTGCAATTTCACATTCTTTGTTCCATCAGATATTTCCGCTATTTTTCTTTGAATGTGTACTTTTTAGCTTTGGAATAGATGTATTGCTGCTTCAAGAATATATCTACAGAAACGTTTATATTGGTTGTCTATATTATCTACAGATGAAAATTCTATATCCATTTTTCTAGGACTATCTTTAAAATCAATGTCTGAACGGTATTTGGAAACAGAAAAGTAGGAGAAAAAAAAACTGAGAAAGGAAAACAAAGTGGGCAGGTCTCCTCCAAATCTCTTCCTTAATAAAAACAACCACAAAGTGTGCCTGTTTTTGTTTCCAAAGATCTCGCAGACATTTCAACCCTATAGTTATTGTACAAACAAAATTGTCCGTTTCTGGCGTGAAGGCCCAAGGAGGAAGTGGACAACCAAAGCCAGGAGGGGGCATGAAAGCAGGCAGAGGGGGGCACCGAGGTCGGCTCTGCATCTCTGCCTCCGTCGAGGTCGCTCCCAGAAGAGGCGATGCAGGTGGCGGCCAAGGGTCCCTGCCATGTACTTCGCACCTTCAGCGTTTGGGTGGATGTAGTCCTGGAAGTGGAGGCCCCTGTGTATGGCATCGTAACCTACGTAGGTCACGCTCTTCATACCCCACTTGAGGATCTCTGAGTAGGTATAGGCGTTGTAGACGGTTCTTTTTGCTTTCAGTACGTTTGGATTGACTGGTAAAGCTCGGCTTACCACAACGTGGGCTTTTGGAAATATCGCCTTCATTCCTTTTACTGCTGAAGCCATTTGAAAACCACATTCTGTTGCATCCTTTGCTTTCAGATCGTTGATGCCTGTGTGGAGCACCACACAGTCAGGTGCAGGCTTAAGTTCCTCACTGGCAGCAGACTTGCCACATTCTCTATTTTATCTACAGTGAAGGCATTGCGGAAAGCCACTTGCAGACCGTATGCGTTGCCGAGTCTGGCTGCATCTATTTTCTTCATCGTCGAATGTGTGTGTGTGTGTGTGTGTGTGTGTGTGTGTGTGTGTGTGTGCACTTCAGCTTGAAATTATGGAGAGCTCAAATGGCCAGAGTGATCTACATTTTCCCCGGCTTTTTCTATTTACTTTCAACCTCTTCTGTTTTACTGGTTAACTCCGAAGTCTGCAAGAGGTCACTCTTATTTACTCCAACGGGTTCCTACCTAGTATCTGAGGGCGAGATCTGAAACAGACTGTTACGACTAAAGACTAATCTTACTTTTGTACCAGCATACTTCAGTGAGCCTAGCGCTGATTGAAATGATTTGCAGGTAAGAACTGGTACCCAATTCAAAGCCTTTAATTACAGTAGATGACTCACAAATCAATACTCAGTGACCGTTGCGAGGATAACACACACACACACACACACACACACACACACACACACAGAGAGAGAGAGAGAGAGAGAGAGAGAGAGAGAGAGAGAGAGAGAGAGAGAGAGAGAGAGAGAGAGAGAGAGAGAACTCAGAACTCAGAACTCAGAATATTTTTATTTGACAGGCCACAGGCCCATATCAAAGTGAGTGAACAAGGTCAAAACAAATCAGTACAAGCCACTCAGCTGAAAGGTGTTCAAAGTTAATAATGAAGACATTCATGAAGCAACTGCAGCATTAATTACTTCGTTTCTAATGGCCGTTGCTCTATAAATGAAATTACCAACACTCATAATAGTGGTCTCAATAGAACAGGCTAGCAACATGGACATTTTGAATAGAGAAGGGTGTTTGTAATATTCAGCTGGAATCAACTCGAGGCGCAACTTCTCGTACAAAGGACAAACCAGTAGAAAATGAAGCTCAGTTCCGGTGCTTCCTTACAGTGAGGACAGAAAATGTCATGGTTTCTATTGCGATCAGTATATCGTAAAAAGTGGCATTGTAATGCCGACATTCCTAACCGAAACCTTGAAAGTAACTGTGGATGTTAACATGTTTAATTACACAGAGGTAGTGACTTCGATAAGAGACTGGTTATTTGACCGATAAACATCGTACAACTCATGCGATTCGATAGATGAATGCCAATCTTGGATGTAACAATCACTTAAACGTTTCTTGAATTCTGCAATAAAAGCTTTCACATTACCAACACTTTGCATTTCCCAAACAATTCCAAACCCGAATCTGTAAAGAACATAGCAAACATTAGTCGTCCAGGTAATATAGTTTTGATTCTGCAGATGTAGCAGCATATTATAGGCTTTCTTCGGGAGTCTGTTATTATCCACACATGCAACACGAAGCCAAAAGCTGATACGTTTTGCATAAGTATTAACATAAAGAGGGTATCTTCCAGATTCGCCGTACACTAAAATGCCTAGGAGCTTTTGGACTTACACCAAGAAATCTTTTAATAGCAGCTAAGTGCACCCTTTCAATTTGTTCCTGGTTGGATGACAGTCCCCAAATCTCTGCTCCATAAGTTAAGATAGGTTGTATTTGGCAATCGAATAGCTTAAAGAAATACCAGGAGAATGCTCACCTATTGACCATAGCATTCTGTTGATAGCAATCAATCCTTCTTTGCTCTGTTGCTAAGTCACACATAGTTGGTTGGAAGGATAATCTTGTAGTCAGTATTATACCGAGATGCTTATCCATGTTAACAACAGAAAGTTGAGCATCACCAAAAGTCCAATTTTCATTCAAAGCAAGGTACCCCCCATTCCTGAATACAACAATATTTGACTTTTCCAGGTTCACAAGTAAATCTGAACGTTTTGAGGTATTATACAAGGCATTCAGTTGGGTCTGCAAACCAATAACAGTATCAGAAAATAATGCAACATCATCAGCAAATAACAGAATCAAAAGTTCAGTGAGATCTGGAGAAAGCTGAATACCATGTCTACCGAAAGTGTTCATATCTTTAGTTAGTTCATTGATTAACAGTGAAAAAAAAGCACAGGTGAACACACCTCACCTTGTTTTAGGCGCCGTGGGCATAGAAAAGTATCAGTAAGGTCGCCACTAGTTCGAACACAAGTCTTCACAACATTATACACACTTTGCAATGCTTTCAAGAATTTTCCATTAAGACCATTAACAGATAGAACCTTCCACAATTTATCCCTACTCACTAGGTCAAAAGCCTTCCTAAAGTCTATAAATGTGACATAGAGTTTCCTGTGTCTTAACAGCTGCTGCTTCTGAATCATTGCCAGTAAAGTGAAAATGTGATCTGTTGTACATCGTTTGTCACGAAAACCAGCTTGCTCCTCCCCAATAATATTGTTCATCTCAATCCATTTGGTTAACCTTCTATTGAGAACAAAGCTATATATTTTTATACAAATGTTCAACAAGGAGATTCCACGGTAGTTATCTGGACTATTCATATCGCCCTTCTTAAATAGTGGTTGCAAGATAGAGACTGACCAGTCTTCCGGAAACAAACCCTCATCAAAAATGGTATTGAAACATTTAACAAGAAAAGGCATAATGACTTGCCTACTGTACTTATAAAATTCTCCAATAAGCTTTTCTGGGCCAGCTGCCTTATTACTCTTTATTGCTCGAATTGCAGCTTCAATTTCGGTAACAAAAATAGGCTGATTCAAAATGTCGCAATCAGTATGTACAGGTTCCCTATTATAATATTCGTCAAAATCTGAACTGGTGTTTAAGTGAACAGGCAAGTCATTAAAACACCTTTAAAGTGATTATACCACTGGTCACTAGAAATCGACCCCTGACCTTGAGATCTTGGCCTAACTGAACGAACAATTTCCAGAATTTCTTTGCGTCATTTATATTGCTTTGTAACGATGCAATGATATTGTCATTATGTAGCTTCCTTTTCTGTCTTAACAATTCCTTATACTCTCTCCTTTTCTGGCCATAGGCAATTCTGTCAGTATCGTTATTAGTTCTATGAAACCTGTTTATCTGTGTTCGTAATACTTTTATGCTTTGTTTACATTCAAGGTCGAACCAAACATTTCTCATACCTATGCCAAATCTAATAGTTTTCATCATGCATTGACCAGCATACACAAAACATTCATAAAACTTGGACAAGGCTTGATTAATGTTAACATCAACAAGGTCAGCAGCTTCACTAACTAATGATGAGACATGGCCAGAGTTCATACGTTCATAGAAAGCAGCTGAACTTCTCTTCTCTCCATTTGTACTTACTAACAGAAACACACTTGGTGAGCCTCATTCTCAATAACAGGTAAACAGTCAGCACTATCAGATGGAGAGAAAAACAAAACAACAATAGCATGCTTTGTTTCTATTAACGGTCTTACACTAGGGCACTGACAATGAGGAAGCAAGGAATGTGAGGCAATCATATAATCAATTACGCTATAACCACTATCAGATACATAAGTAAAGTCACATGAACATTTCAATGCTTTCAGACCATTAAGAATACACAGATCAAATTCCTGACATACATTTAACAAGTATCGACCAAAAGGGTTTACCATAGTATCCTTGGAGATTCTCGGATAGGGTTTTTCACTTAGGGACGCATCCATATCATATGACATGTAATTCTCTACAAATACTTCTTTTACGTCATCAATGGGGTCACAATTTCTCAGGTTAAGTAGGCCAGTTCTTGAATTTAAATCACCACAAATTATCATTGGTAACCACCCAGTTTCTCTAGAAACTTCCAACAAGCATTCTTCTAACAAGGATGTGCCGTTATAAATATCTGTTTCTTCGTAGTATTTAGAACCTTCAGGTGGGAGATAAGCACCTATTATCAAACAGTCAGAGTTCAACCCAAGAAGGCGGCGAGAAAACTTCAGAACAACAATATTGTCAATTTCACTGTCCACTCTTTCAACATAATTTGCAAATTCATTTCTAATTAAGAAAGCTACCCCCCCCCCCCCCCCCCCCCCCCCCCCCCCCCCCCCCCCCCCCCGACAAACGACCAAGTTTACTATCTGACACCTTTAACACCCGGGCTAGAGAAAACTTTATGAGAAGGGAACATTGTATCTGGAACTGCTTTTGTTAATGTTTCAGCCAACAGTATACAGTCATATCTCTGTCAACTAAAGGCAAAAAGTCAGGCTCTCTGGCAATACGCCATAGACCTTCAACGTTAAGTGATGCAAAAGTAAAAAATCTACTTTTGTATGTATACTACTGCGTGGTAGAACTTACGGTACAGTCTTCAGCTGTAGCCAACGCTGGCTGTACTGCAGTGGGACTAGTGTGTTCAGTGCCCTGGCCGGCCCGTCATCTCCTGTCGCCCCTGCTGCCGCTCCGGCCCTCTGACGCCGGGGAGGCGTTCCTGCTGCCTTCAGGCTTACGTCTGTCCAGCCAGCCCTTCGGCAGTTTGGTTTGCCTGGAGACGTCTCCACTTGAAGCCTTGGTCTTGTCTGCAACAAGGTGCTTCTCCATACTGCCAGCAGAGGCCCTGAGAGCGGCCACGTGTCATGGGCCGGCGAAGGCAGAGAGCCACGCGCCCGACAAGGACCGTGCCTGGTGAGAGCCACCGACACGGCCCCTGCCTCGACCCCCGCTCCCCACACTGGTGCCGTTGGTCCCCTCGTCTGGTGGTGTAGACTGCTGCGGGGTGGACAGAGGGGAACCCCTGCCGAAGCCTCGCGGGTGTGTGGGTGAAACGGGCACATCTCTTGACACAGCATTGAGCCCAGACTCAGTGTGCACTGCCTTCAGATCATAGTTGTCATGTGAATTGGCGGTAATAGAAGCAGGTACGACAGTCTCGAGTGTCCTCGGGACAGGGTCGTCTGTGGAAAGGTCATCGGTCAATTTGTGGTAAGCGCCAGTGTCCTTGTCTCTCTGGGTGTTCAGTCCGTCTTCCGTCTGCTGCTCCCTGTGTCTGTCATCTTCACGGTCACTTACAGGTCTGTCCTCAGTGCTCTCAATGTCGCCTGTCAGTGCCCAGTCCCCGCACAGATTAAAGTTACCATTGGGCACCCCGCCCTCCCCTCCTGCTTCCTCGTAAAACACCATCTTGGGAACGGTCAGTGTTGTCACGAGTCTGTTGTCTGTCTATAGTGTTTGAAAATCAGATAATCTGTGAATGTGAAGTGTATTAATACACCGTCTGTTGTCGTAGCCGTAGTTCTCTCGTGACTGATTGTGTCTTCTTGACGCTGTAACGGGCACCACACTGCCGTTTCTCAGGTACCCCGTCGCCCCTCTTCCCGGAGTCGCATCATCTCGTCACGCTGGTGCGGGGTAAGATCAGGACCAAGTCTGACGCCCTCATTCTCCTGCAGCTCACGATGAGCCCTCTGGCTGGACATCAGGGACCATGGTCAAGTCATGCCACCTGAAGGTAACGATGACAGCTCTCTTCTGGTCACTCTTAGGTCGTCCCACGCGAACAGCATCGACAACATCGTCACGGCCCAAGACTAAGTCAGTATAATAAGTGTTCACAGTAAGTTAATGAGTGTGCTGACCAGCCCTGATGACGTTTCACCTGACGGTTCCTCCAGCCCGGTATTCTTAACGTTCCTGCGACGTAGATCTGACTGTATTCGTTCAAACTGGTTCTCTAGTCTCTGAATGCGATCTTCCGACTCGTGCATTCGTCTTTGGAGGGTCTGTATATCCGTCGAGTTCCGTGTGACTGCCTGCGACACAAACGACAGACCCTGCTTGATGTCGGACATGTCCTGTGTAAACTGATTCCGCATATTGACTGACTGATGTGAAAGGCTGGACACTAACTCATGATAAAGTCAATCTGCTGTGACAGGCGCGCCTCACTACCCCCGTCGTAGACGTTGACAGAATGCTGAGGAGGGGGTCCAGGATTTTCTTCAACGTCACACACATCGCAAGATCAACGCTGCCGACAACCACAACAAAAGCAAGTCTGACGGCCTAATTTCCAGTCGAGAAAAAATCAGCGTCCGGGACTTGTGAGAAGACATCGCTGCTCTCGCTCTCTTTGCCATGAAGATGATGAAAACAGGGTTGAAATACCCAACAGAAAGTCTGTGTTGTGCAGCGCTGTAATTGCATGGCGCAGTACGATTGGCATCAGAGGTCGAGAGAGAAGCACGATTTCCTCAGAGAGAGAGAGAGAGAGAGAGAGAGACTCGCGCGCGCGCACGTTTTTACTTTCAGTGTCATGTCTCATCGAGAAACAAGCGGCAGGACAGCTAGTCACTGACCATGGAGATTTCTATTTTCTAGGATGTTCCAGAATCAGTCCACTTCCCTTGCCAGTCTGGATCTGGATTACCTGCATCTCTCTCTCACCTCGATGTTGCGGATGATAACATCATTCATGTGTGTGTGTGTGTGTGTGTGTGTGTGTGTGTGTGTGTGTGTGTGTGTGTGTCTGTGTGTCTGTGCATGCGTGCGTGCGGCGTTGCATGCATGTGTGTGTGTGTGTGTGTGCGTGTGTGTGTGTGTGTGTGTGTGTGTGTGTGTGTGTGTGTGTGTTTGCGCGCGAGTGTGTGTGTGTGTGTGTGTGTGTGTGCGTGCGTGCGTGCGTGCGTGCGTGCGTGCGTGCGTGCGTGCGTGCGTGCGTTGTGTGTGTGTGTGTGTGTGTGTGTGTGTGTGTGTGTGTGTGTGTGTGTGTGTTTGCGCGGGGAGTGTGTGTGTGTGTGTGTGTGTGTGTGTGTGTGTGTGTGTGTGTGTGTGTGTGTGTGTGTGTGAGGTTTACAGGGAAGCCCAGTTGAGGATGTTCCAGACACTTTAAACAATCAGCACAATGTTTCGGCAGTCTATAAAAGTTAATGTTAATCACACACATTACAAAAGTCCATGGTAGATAAAACCTATAGCATAGTCAGTACTATTACAATATTTCTCTTGGCAGAACAGCCGATGGCGTACTTACAACAGATTATATTTTGGGACAGTTTTTGAAAGCTGCGTATTCTTATGCCACAGATACATCCTCAGCTAGAGCCATCACCATGCTGAATCCTCAGAATAAAATGGGAATCTTTATTCTGGGATTTCCATGAGCATGCCTGGTGATGAACCTCTGCTAAAATGTTGAATCTGAAGAATTTTCGGACATGTGTATTTGGTCAGCATGGCTGTACCATGTATGCGATGTCACAAGGAAGTAACCACAAACAAGGCTATGACCATTATTCTGTGTTATTTTTCTTCACGATCTCGATTTGGGTTGTCTCATGTTAAAGATCACTGCCTCACTTTCAAGTATGATCATGTAACTTTATGCACACAGGCAACTGGTGTCAGTCTGAACGTAGCAAACGTGGATAAAGATATCACGGACACACACACACACACACACACACACACACACACACATACACACACACACACACACACAAACGCACGCACCCACGCACGACGCACGCACGCACGCACGCACGCACGCACGCACGCACGCACGCACGCACGCACGCACACACACACACACACACACACACACACACACACACACACACACATACGCACGCACACAAACAAATGGATAGATAGATAGATAGATAGATAGATAGATAGATAGATAGATAGATAGATAGATACATACATACATATACATACATACATACATACATACATACATACATACATACATACATACATACATACATACATGCATGCAGGCACATGCATGTATGCATGCATGCATGCATGCATGCATGCGTGCATGCATAAATACATCCATACATACATACATACATACATGCATACATACATGGATACATACATACATACATACATAGAGTGGTAGAGTGATAGATAGAATGATAGGTAGATAGACTGATAAATCGATAGACAGATCGATTAGTACTGAGAGAGAGAGAGAGAGAGAGAGAGAGAGAGAGAGAGAGAGAGAGAGAGAGAGAGAGAGAGAGAGAGAGAGAGATGGACAGGACGGACAGACAGATGAGGACTCATTATAAGAATACAGGGGTGGACTTGTCTTACAGACAAAAACACAAACCTGCCTCTCTCCGCAGTAAAACATGTCTTTGCCGCATTCAGGGTGCTCACAAAAGTCTTCGTCACGTCCGTTGGGGCAATCCTCTCGAAAATCGCACAGCAGACTGTAAGACACGAACTGCCCAGGTATGTCACAGTAGAAGTACGGCTCTGTCCGTCCCTGAGACATACTGCAAACCGCCCTGTGCCATGTCTCTCTGTGTTCTCCAGCCCTCTGCACCGGCTTTTGGAATCACAGGCCAGCAGTTTGAGAGTCAGGTGCTGCATAGGACACAGTTCAAGATGAGCACTGGACACGGTCGTGCTGCTGGGGACGGGAAAGATGACAGGCGTGCTGATGATGGAGTGATCGGATGGGGAGGGAAGTTCACAGACAAAGCCATCTTTACGATGGTCACACTCGTCTAAATCAAAGAGTGAATACACATTCCAGTTGCCGCATTGGTCCCCAAACGGATCTCTTGATGTCACAATAAGGCAGAAAGAAAACTACACCACCATTCTTCCACGTAAGGAATATGAGTACCTGCAAAATAATTGGAAGAAAAATGTCAACACCCCCACCCATATATATATATATCCAACCAAATTTTGATAAAGATATGTAACAAAGGATACATTAGTAAAACCACGTTAAAATGCGCAGAGACGGAGCCTTCTCAGGTTACATGTCATCGATTCTATACCCTACCCAAGATACACAGACATCCATTTATTTAAACCTCCAGGAAGTCCGAACGTCTCAGGAATAAACGGACCAACGGAAAAAAAATCTCCAAGCTGGTAGACAGCCAGCTACAACCTTTTGTCACCAAACTTTCTACCTACATTCAGGATTCCACGCACATGCTCCACATTGTACAACAGTGGAATCTAGCATAGGGGCCTTTCCATCAGGACACGAGGTTAGTGAGAATCGATGTGTGTTGGCCTGTACACCAACATTCCTCATGACGATATCTCAAAACAGCACTATGCTACTTCCTGGACAACCATTGCAGTACCGATATCTCACCAGCCACTGAAGTTATCCGAATGGCAGACCATGTGCTAAAAAAATAATGTATTTCGCTTTGATGAAAACGTATATCACCAAATCTTTCGCACAGCAATGGGCCCCCCACTTGCCCCTGCAGTTGCGGATCTGTTCATGGGAGTGGCTGGAACAGCAATTACTAGCACCCAGTCCTGTTTCTATCCCTGATCATTTATGGAAACATTTCATAGATGACATTTTTGTCTGTGGGTGAAACCAGAAGATGAATCGGAACAGTTTATGGATCACATAAACTCGTTCCATGAAACCATCAAGTTCACCTTCAATACATTGCTATGCAGTATCCCGTTCTTGAATATAGCCGTTTCCTTAAAAGATGGATTCCTTTCAAACAGATCTTTATACAAAGCCCAGTGATGCACATTCTATCTGAGTCCCCAGTCATGTCATCCTGGACATGTACACAGGAGCATCCATTCAACAACCCTGCCAACCCACCACTGAGATCCTGGACACGGGAGCTATATCAGAGCCTCATCACCAACAGAGAGGATGAAAAAAGCGGTCCCTCAACTTCCTTTAGTGGCAGAAAGGAACTGCCACTCCTTGAGGACTATGCTCATGCCCTCTTGCCTACCAGCTCTTGTTGACGACTGTCCTGGATCCTACAAATGTGAGAAGGAGAAGTGTGTGTTGTGTCAGGTCCACCTTGTGGAATCCAATTCGTTCAGATCGTCCAGAACGGGAGAGTTGTTCAGGCTCCACAACAGAATGACATACAAAACAAGCAATAGCATCTACCTTCTGTTTCTGTGACATGTGCACTGACGCACAATATGTTGGAGAGACAAAGATCAGTCTTAAAACAAGGTCTTACCAACACTGATCAAACATAAACAAGAACACGGGCACACACACATCACATCACACTTCAATAGGCCACAACACTCACTCTCCAACAGAAAATGTCTGCCAATAGAGAAAGTGCACACTGAAACAAAACAAACACGACTGCAGCGGGAGACATTCTGGATAAGCAAACTGCAGACACTACATCCACTGGGTTTGAGCAGTCTACAGTAACATGTCGCCAGCAACCATTTTCTGTTGGGCCTGAGTAATTTGAAGATCCTGACAAATTTCTCCTGTACTAACATGTTTTCACCATCGATTTTGTTGCAGAGCCTGAGTACGTGTTTGCAAAAACAGGTTTTCACCATTTTTGTTACGGAACCTCCTGTAACCACATGTTTTCGCCATCATTAATTTTGTTCTGGAGCCCGAATAGTTCTACTGTAACAACATGTTGTCGCCAACAGTTCTTGTAGAGCCTGAATACATATCCTGTAGAACATGTTCTCACCATCATTGTAGTGGAAGCCGAATAATTCTTCCATAACAATCTTTTCACCATCATTTTGTTGCGGAACGTGAATACTTCTCCTGAAACAAAATCTCGTCGACATCATTTTGTTGTGGCGCCTGAATATTTTTTCCTGTAACAACATGTCTTCACCATCATGCTGTTATGGAACCCGGATACTTCTGTAGCAACATGTTTTTGCCATCATTTGCTGTGGATTCTGAACACTCCTCCTGTAACAACATGTCTTCTCCATCATTTGTTGTGGAGCCTGGATTCTTGTCATGTGAGAACAAGTTTTCGCTGTCATTTGTTGTGGACTGGGAATATGTTTTCCTGTAACATGTTTTCGCCATCATTTGTAGTGGATCGTGGATACTTCTCCTGTAACATGTTTTTTCCGTCATTTTGCAGCAGAGCGTGAATACTTCTCTGAAACAAAATGTTTTCATAGTCATTTTGTTGTGGAGACTGAATACTTTTTTCTGTAACATTATTTGGCCATCATTTTGTCACGAAGCCTGATTACGTCTCCTGTAACAACATGCTTCACCATCATTTTGTAGCGGAGCCTGATTGCTTCTCCATCCTGGATGACTTGAACGACGTGTTCATAACCACCCCACCCCCTACCCCTCTTTTCTTTTATTATTTTTTCCCCTTGGGTGTAGGGAGTGCTATCCTGAAAACAGACACATATTATAAAAGTTATGAGGATGATTTAACAACTCTCACACCGTCTCTTTGTCTCTGTCTCTCTCTCTGTGTCTGTCTGTCTGTCTGTCTGTTTCTCTGTCTCTGTCTCTGTCTCTCTCTCTCTCTCTCTCCTCTCTCTCTCAAATCTCAAACACACACACACACACACACATACACACACACACACACACACACACACGCGCGCGCGCGCGCACGCACGCACGCGCACACACACACACACACACACACACACACACACACACACACACACACACACAGCAGCAACCGATAGTTTCGTGCTGTGGATGCTGCTATGTTTTGTCCGAGGCAAACAAAAGGAGACCACACCAGGATGTGGAAAAGCTGCATACCAGTACTGTATGCAAAAGGATGCACTGACGACGTGCTAGCAAAACACGCAATCGGAGAAAGGAGGGATCGTATTACTGAGCTGAGGAGGCCATTCAGTTTGTCCGTTGTCAAGGATGGGCTGAAGTCTAGGCCTGGAAAAAGCGATGCTCCTACAGACAGCATCAACATCAATTCCATGAGTGCCACACAGAACGTTTTTAAGATTGAGAGCACGATAATCTCTCTGTGTGATAGAGTAGCGAGTCTGGAAGAGCAAATAAGATCTCTGCTTGCAAAAATTGGTAGAAAGGACTCAGCTATCATGGCAACACAGACAGAGCCTTTCCCCTACCTCTCCTATGCAGAAGTAGCTGGAGTCTCGCCACAGTTGAAAACAA